>CAJNDS010002319.1:0-50000 GCA_905221605.1 Symbiodinium natans
AAAAATACCAGAAGAATTCCGGTCGAAGAATAGAATTGAATCGTAAAGATCAAGACTTAATAAATATCGAAATGAATAAAATGGAAGCCGCCAACTAAACAAATAACTATGAGGCGTTCCACAACATATGGGATTTAAATCCTTGGACCAATCATATTGCGATCAGGAAAGATCGAATTATTCCTATTTCGCACTATCTGAAGATATCGTATGAAACACGAAAGAAAACCTTTTTCCTTCAAGCACCAAGGTTAAAAACCTTCGGATAGAAAATCTTTATTATTCTTAATTGGCGTCATAAATTTCCTATATAAATATCTGATGACCCGACACGGAAATTTTCGATATAAATTCTACTCCATAGATTCGGGATGAAAAGAGAAGGAAACCTTATCCCTTCAAGCACCAAGCTCAAATTCAAATGAAAATCGTAGACGAAATCCCAAGTGAGACGAGCCACGTCTGGGCAAATATGTCCCCCCATTCCCGCACCCCCCCCCCCCCCCCCCAATTAAGGGAAGACATCGGAAGAGAAGAGAAAATAATATAAAGATGAAGGGATTCTCAAACCAAAATCCAGAAAGGAAATAAATAAGAATCATGAAGGCGAAATACTTCCAGAAATTCAATATCTCAAATGATCGCCGTTGGGCACCATTGATGATGACTCTCTTTTTATTTGACTCACCGTTTCCAGCTCAGAAGGGTTCGAGCCGCGTTGGGATCTCGTCACAATCTTGCAAGGCCGGAACGAGCAATCAGCTGGGTTGCAGCGAGTGGGGCAGCAGGCCAGGTTCCACATGGTCTCCAAAAATTTACCCTTGCAGCTTCTTGTGCTGCTGATTGAACAAATATGGGTCATTCTGACGGAGTATGGACGGCTTTGCCATGTGTCCCTGCTCGTAACTGCGAATACCGTTGCGCGCTGCAAGCTGCCAGCACGTTTCCAGCTTAGAATTGGAAGGGTAAGGAGCGGTCAGCTGGATTGTAACGAGATGAGTACCAGGCCGGACATGGTATCCAAAACTGCTATGTTACCTCCCATATACCCCCCCACCCCCCTAAACCCTAAACCCTAAACCCTAAACCCTAAACCCTAACCCCTAACCCCTAAACCCTAAACCCTAAACCCTAAACCCTCAACCCAAACCCCAACCGCACCACCCCACAGGGGGGCCCAAACCACAGGGGGGCGGGGCGCGGACCCTAAACCCTAAACCCTAAACCCTAAACCCTAAACCCTAAACCCTAAACCCTAAACCCTAAACCTTAAACCCTAAACCCTAAACCCTAAACCCTAAACCCTAAACCCTAACCCTAAACCCTAAACCCTCAACCCTCAACCCAAACCCCAACCACACCACCCCACAGGGGGGCCCAAACCACAGGGGGGGGGGGGGGGGGGGGGGGGGGCCCCCCCGGGGGGGGGGGCGGCGGGGCGGGGGAAAGAATTGGGGGGGGGGGCCATGGGGGGGGGGGGACCAGGGGGGGGTGGGGGGGTGGGGGGGTGGGGGGAGGGGCGACGCTGCACCATATATTAGTATGGGCGACTTTGCTATGTGCCGCTGCTGGTGAAGAACTGTGAGTACTGTTGGGAGCTGCCAGCTGCCTTACCGTTTCCAACTCAGAAGGGTTCGAGTTGCATTGGGATCTCAGTTCACAAACTTGTCGGGGCGGAACGAGCCGTAAGCTAGTAGCAGGCCGGGTTCCACATGGTCTCCCAAATTCCCATCTACCCTTGTAACTTCTTGTGCTGCTGCTTTGAACAAAGAATTCTGGGCGACATTACTGTGACGGTGTATGCACGACTTGACCATGTGCGGCCGCTGGTAGTAAAACTTCGAAGCCTCCTGGTCCAACATCACAACTTCAAGACTGGAAGCACGCAGCTAAATAACATGCGCCGAAGATCTGGATAGCAACAATCACAGCTGTACCATGAATCTCCCGGAGCCTTCGAATCCCATGCCCCTTTCTGTGTGCACTCGACAACTGATTAGCGGCTGCAACTTGCCCACAACTTAGCTTGTGTACCGGGAAGCAAGTGATTGCCTCCACTTGGCCAGAAGGCCCCTATTGCTACCAGTCAATGCGACATGCGGGTGCGCCATATTCTGCCGCCGAGCCTAGATGTCGAGCACAGGGCTACAATGATTCGGAAATATCCATATGCCATCATGGCAAACGAACACACCTACCAAACTCGCCATAGCATGAAGCTGAACCAATGATCCCAGCAACATCACGACAAGGATGATGACCTCAAGTGCACTTGCCACTGTGCCAAGTTGCTTGCAAAGGGAAGGGCTGAATGCTTCTATTACTCTAGTGTCTTGCAGTGCCCTAGTGAATAGATGGAGGTATACGGTAGTATGCTGTTTTTGAGATGCTCAACTATGGTAGAAATTAAACCGGTGTGTGTCTTAGAAGAACTTGCGGCCTGCAGCAACCGAATCTGCTTGAGCTGCTCGTCCATTCCCTCCTGCAAACACAGGCTGCGCTCCACTTCACCCTATACTACCCTGAAGCAGTGTGCTACAACTACAACGTGCGATGATAGACTCTGCATACTACAGCATGCTTTTGTAAAGTCAGGACTCTCCATAGAAAATTGCTCAACCACACTGTTGGGGCAACCAGCCATTCAAGATGCAGTTTCACAAAGACTCATTTCTGCCAATGCCCCGGGCCTAAAAGGAGCTTTCATCCCACTTCATCATCTGTTCATAACGCAACTCAAACACTGAACCATGATGCAGACAAGTGCTTGAAGCTCTGTCCTCAAACATATGGTTTCGAAGCTCGTTCACCAGCATGCGTTGAACCTTCAGAAAAATATCACATGATCAATATGTTGCAACCCTCATGTTCACGTCGCGAGCGCTGCCTTTGCTGCAACTACCAGAAGTTACTGCGTGATGTAGGTGCTTGGGAAGAATACAGGATGATTGCAGGTATTGGAGCTTGGCCCTGACAAGCTCTCCACGGACTGCATGACCTTCAGCAGTCTGGGAAAAAGTGAAGGGCTGACGTTTCCTAAAACCCAGCCAGGCCTTCGTCAGATCAGCGAGCACGCAAGAAAGCTCATACAAGGAGCCCAAGTGGCTGAGAGCCAGCGCGAGGAGGTCCTTCCAGGGCAAAGGTTCAGAGATGTGGTCCACGCGTTCTGGGCGGTCAGACTCTCAGACGTGCAGCCGGAGATCGAAGAGCTCTGGTGGCGCTTACTGCCGCAAGCAACATGAAGCCTGCGTCGTTCCCTTGTTCGACCCTTTTCCAAGCTTAAAAACTCTTGCGTGCTGCCTTCTACGTGTAGAAGCAAGCAGCAGTTTGAGCTTTAACAACTTGGCATTTCGTCCATCTTCGTCCTGCCAGAGATCGCCATCCCCCTTCGCCAATCTTGCCAGGGCAAAAAGAAGCGTTTGCACCTCCAGCTGATTCAGCGCTTACTGCGACCGCCATGACGCACAGCTTACTCGCTTGCTTGCGCAGAGTTTCGGCAGTATTCCTCTTAACGAAGCTGGACAAGGCGCGATACTCACATACCCCTGGCACGAAAAAACTCATCAAACACACTGCGTCACGAAGCGGCTGGCCTCCAGTCGAGTGCAGTTTTGGCAGACAGTGAACCTCAGACTTCGGACGCCTACACATGGACTGCCACCTCCTTGTCGAATTCATCCGGATGCTATTGTTGAAAAGAGGCCAACAAGAATCCTGGTGTTCAGCTCAGTAGCACGAGGGCTCGCCACAGAAGTTCTCTCAGCTTGAGCTTGACCACGAACCCGGCTCGGGCGGAGTTTTTGTCTTGCCTCAAAGTGCAGATGTTCTCCGTGTGACAAGCAGCATTGTGTGGCTGCTTCTTGCGCAATATTCAGACGGTGCGATTCCGGACATAGCCTGTAAGGTTCATCCAAAACCAAGCCGTATTGAAGTAAGCACTTGCTTCATTGGCCAAGCCACATGATGAGAACGCTCCGGCTCTTCTCCAATTCCATCTCCAAGTTCCCGGCATTCAGAAGAGCCTCAGTGTCCAAGTGCTTGCGGTCAAGCACGCGCAAATTAGAGCTTGGAGGTGAGAAGGCTTCTAAGGTTAGGATAGGGCTGACCGGAGTCAAGGTCCCTGATTTCAGTATTGCCGATCCAGCATTGTGGCAAGATGACATCGCATCCACAACCCTTACTCATGTGTCTGAAAGCTCTCAAAATCGATATGCCGCTATGAGCTTTGCCGGGATCCTCTCGAAGCAAGGTAGCTTGGCACCAACATTTCAGGAACCTGCAACCTGCAACCAGGATATGTCTCTAGCGGCTAAGAGGCCATGCGGTTGACCCGGGCTAGACTTTCAAGCGCATCCGCATGCCAAATTCTCCTCACGCGCGAGCGTCGACTTCGGGTTCCATCTTTGGGTAAAGGTCATGTGTTCAGCTGAAACGAACGCGAACTGAAGCACTCAAACTTTGAATGTAGAAATGGGATGCTGGCGTATCTGCTGGACACGCAACCCTGTCCTTCTTCCGCACAAGCTACTACAGGTATCGTAGCCATGAATCTCCGACCGACACTGAAAATCCGTAGCGCATGCTTTCACAGGTAAAACTGACAAGGCAAAGAATAGAAACTGGGCGACCAGCATCAGCCACGGCAACATAATAACAAAGGCCAAGTTGGTGCTGGCCATTGTCCACGGCAGCATAGATTGACCCCGCACCGACTGCCATGCCGAATTCAAGCGGCTCCAGCCTGCAACAGGTCGGTTTTCAAGCCGTGCGAAATAGCAAAATCATGTTTCAAGAAACAACCATCTTCACAATTTCTGTTTATGCTGATGCACGGAAAGTGGCACGGAGTGGACTCTGCCTTTTGGCTCGGCACAGCAGCAACAGGTGCCCACAGAGCGAACACACCCGAGCACAGACGAGAATGCAACGAAAAGCAAGGCAACGTGTAACCAAACAGCACAACATTGTGGTCAATTCATCTTCCATGCTTTCCACGGTCTTCGGTCATAGCATCAATGTGCCAATGTTCCTACATCCTCTGTGAATTTCGAAAAAAAGCAACACACCTACAGGTGATCAAATCTCCACAGCTGGCACTCAAGCCACCTGGCCTTCACATTTGAATGCCCGCAGGCCCGCTCCAAAGAACAAGGCTTGTGCAAACATATCCACCCAAGCGACAAGGCTCATCGCCATGTTGTACAGAAGCCAAGTCCGAAATGAAGGCCTCCTGATGAATGATGACAGCTGCAGAGAACCCAACCATTGGACAACTGGCACAATCGTGTACATGAGGCATCGCATCTGGATGACTGCCAACACCAAAACCAACAATATGACGCTTGTCCAAATCCACGGTGGATAAGCTGCCATCATTTCGCCTTCTCCCGTGCACTGTGACTGGCCGGCAAGGAGGAATGGCAGCAGAACCAAGTATATTAACCAAAGAGCTGTTGCGCCCCACAGGTATCGCACAGCAGGCCCGGCAACATCGAAGAAGTTTAGCCTAGTTAGCTTGTCGGATTCTCCAGCCCGCTTTTCGTACATCATGTACTGCACCTCCCGCGGGATGCCCCAACCTCACATGTTACAACCGTTGCTATACGTTGCTGTCATTAGGAACCAGACGCGCAACCTACACGGTTCCACGCCTGTGGTGAAGAGGAATTCGGGAAGCCACGCGCATTCGCCGTCGAGAGGGACCTCGAACTACTGTCTTCCATCGACTGTTAATCAGAATTTAGGGCCTTCAAAAATCTACTGTTCAATACCGGTGCCTCGCAGGCTTGCGGAACCACAATGAAAGTCTTTGTGCAGCCACAGCGACAGTGTACTTGTCCTCGCTGTCCAAGCCGAGAAGCTGGCTGAGCTTCTCCAGGACGAGCGTCAGGTTGCACAGTCGGTTGTCTGCTTCCCCGTTGTCAGGTTTTTCTCTCCCCAGTACAAACTGCAGCTCGCGCTCGTCAAATCCGGCCAGGCGGCATTCTTGTTCCATGTAGCCTGCTTGCACGCACTCCCTGCAAGAGTATCCGGCATTCTTGCATTCCGCACAGGAGTAGCCTGCCTCTTTGCAATGTGCAGCCGAATAGCCCGAGTTCCTGCATTGCATGCACGTGTACTTCTTCTCTTTACAGCGGCTTGCTGTAAGACCTGCCTCCCTTCCGTAGCCGGAAGCTATCAATGCTGCTTCTCCAGCCCCGCGCTCGAGATGTATCTTGTAAAGGTGCTTCAAGGCGTCGAGACCGAGATCTTCTTTAAACAAAACCGTCTGCACCCATGCATCTCGATCAAGCTTAATCGGGGCAAAAATCTCCCGATCATGAACGCCGAACTTCTGCAAGACCTGCTCTGAATAGTTGATGAGATGGCTCTGCAGCATGCCTCGAGCGTTGTCACGGTCGATAAAGCCCGCATCAGTAGGAGAGGCCGTGCAGCCAAGAAACCTTGCAAGAGCTGCAGGCTTTGCTTCATCAGATGTCTCCCACATTTCGAACTCCTTCTGCACGCCCTGCCTTCGCCGCTCAAACATACCATCTTGAAAGTATGGTATGAGGACTCCTTTGCAAATGCTGATGAGTGCAGAAACTCCAGCAAACCCGAGACTAGCCACTCCTTCTTTCGGAAGAGTGTATGTCGTGATAAACATCATTCCGAGGAGGCCCTGCGGAATATCTTCCACCCAGGCAATGATTAGACGGGAGCTGCTTAGCAAATCCTCCCACAAAGTGATGGCCTGTCTGGCAGCCCATGCACAGCAGCCCTCCTCTGAACTCGTTTTTGGCGGAGGCAAGCATAGAACAGCGTAATAGCTTTTCTTGATTTCCCTGGCAGGCTCCGCATACAAGCTGACTCTAACATAGGAGAAGATGATCACGTAAGCTGACACCACGGCCAGGAGCCAACCATCAGTCAAAAGAGCCGTCGGGACACGCACTACAGAGAACAAAGGGACAAGCACTACCCAGAGAACAAAGAGAGGCACTAGTGGAGGGTTCACAACAATGCTGCCTGTCACTCGAAAGTTGAAGCCGATATGATAATGCTGTAGGAGGCCATCCAACAACACGAGGGCAATTGCAAGCACAAGACCCCATGTTGAACCAGGCAGTGTGCAGAAAACCCCTGTGACCACCCAATCTTTCATGGTATCAGTGATTTCACTCACTCCTGGAGCTGTATAAAGCAGCACAGCCTTCACGGTACACAATGATAGCGCGCTGGCGTCAAGCATCACACATCTTGCCAATGTCTGCGCAAAAAGTGTCCACAGGCAAAGCTGCTGCCAAAGGGCCCAGAGTTCCCAAGCGTATTGCCCACCATGATGGCTCGAAATCCAGCCGTTCGGAATTGCGCATGCCACCATTCCAGCACAAGCTGCATGGTACAAGACCATCCCAACAACTATCCACGGATTGTTCTGGAATGGATGAAGTTTGTCCGTGCTGACTGTGCCTATGTCTTTTGGCTCAGGAACAGGCTTTCCAAACAAGGCCAGCTTAGCAGAGAAAAACATCAAGCGAGTTGTTTCACACAGGATGGCCATGATCACTGGGGATGTGAGTATAGCTCCTCCCCAATAATTGAGACGCACTCGTGACTCCTCCACACCAATCTCTGAAAGTGCTGGGAGCAATCTCCCTGGATGCTCAGCGAGCACAGGGGGGAAGTCCTTCAGGTAACACGACACGCTCGCGTGGCACCTCCGCCAAGCTTGTGCCTTCAGCATGCCCAAAAGCCAGTAGAGGATTCCCACCACATTGAGAACCGGAGGCCATCCGAAGGGCATTGCGCACAGTGATGTCCAAATATATATATATATATATCTATATATATATATATGTAGCATTATTTCATCTTGCTGGCCTTGCAGGCTGCCTTGCAGTTGCCTAGAAGTATAAGACATGAAGTTGGTTGATGTGGCATGCTCAGCACTTGACTCTGACAAAGACAAAGCGCACAATGCTTATTTGCTTGGTGGGCCAGCTGTCCTGAGTTTTCTTTGTAAAGCTGAAAGCCTGTGTCAGACGCCTTTGTGCACGCCTTGCCTACAGCAGTCTTTTCCGCGCTCCAACTTCAACCTTCGTTCTTTACAAGAGGCGGTTCCCAAGGGCCTTCAAGCATCCTGTTTGGACAAGGTGCATTCGCCCAAGATGAGCGGATATGCGGTGGAAAACATGGCCCAGCCCAGAAAAATCGAGTTTGGGTGGTACGACATGGTAGGTGGCACGACATGGTATGACAAACAAGGTCCCCATTGCTCAAAATTGATACCCTAAATCAGCCTAAACCATAACAACTCACATCCCAACACTTTGACCACCTCTAGGCAGAGGTTGGCTCCAAGCATCCATATGTCCATGATGCCGAACGGCCGAGGTTCCTATAGGAAGGCAAAGAAGCGAAGGCGGCGGAACTGAAAATTGAGGCTTCGACGTCTACCGACCTCAAACAGCTTGCTGCTCAAAGCTCGAGCGGCAAATGGGGCATGCACCTGCAGATGTTGAATTGGAAAAGGACCAGATCACTATGCACTCCCTGTGGTAGACATGTCCGCACGGCAGGACAGCAACCTCACTGGACGGCGCGAAGTCCTCCAAGCAGCATACGCAGGTCGCGTCCTGCGCTACCTTGCGAGCAGGCAACACAGAGGAGGCGTCTCCTTCAACGCACGTTCTATCCGGCCCGATGTAGACCTTGCAGAATGCGGACACAGCTTCAGCCAAGTCCTGGAATACACAGGACGACCAGACAAGGTGTCTCTCCTTTGGTGGTTGCATCCTAGCTCTGGATGACCGCTGCGGCAGCCCTTCATCTCGGCTGTCTAGGCAACGGTCCACATACTTCTGGGCGACGACGCCCAACATGACTAGGACCATGAATGTGGTCATCAGCGAGCCACATCGCCGAACGGGTCCGTCATGGACTTGAGTGGAAAAGAAGACGCCCGCGAATCCGAGTAGCAGAAGGCATGCGCCGAGAAGGACCCACATTGCTATTGCTGCAAGGTTGCCCTGGACTCCTGCACGTGCCATGGCAGGTTCCGCTGTTTACGATCAGCCTGCTCTTCAGCACTTTGAGCCAGGGTCTGCCACGAAAATCCGAGATTTGACCTGAAACGCCTGTGCATATTGGCTTTGCCAACGGCCGTCAGATTGGGGATTTCGGCCGTTCTCCTCGGCCACTTCGTTTCGAGACTGTGCAACATACTCTCTCCCTGCAGCTATAGTAAATCCCTCGAGAATGAGAAGGTACTGTTGGGGTTCGAAAACATCCGCGCAAGCGTCGTTCTTGAAATCGCCCCTGCGCCTACGGCAGTCTTTTTCAGAGCTCCACCTTCAACCTTCGTTCTTTACAAGAAGCGGCTCCAAAGGGCGTTCAAGCATCCTGTTTGGACAAGGCGCATTCGCCCAAGATGAGCGGATATGCTCCAGAGGAATGACTCAGGCCAGAAAATTCAAGTCCAGTCTGGAGTCTGGGGTGGCATGGCGTGGGATGAAAGGTGGCGGTCTTGTGAAACCTACATTGCTAAATCTTAAGCCCCCAAACCTTAAGCCTTGAAAAACCCTAAACCCTAAACCCTAAACCCGAAACCCGAAACCCTAAACTCTAACCCCTAAACCCTAAACCCTAAACCCTGCACTGAGACCACCTCTATGCGCCATGCGGAGGTTGGCTCCAAGCCTCCTATCCATGACTTTGAACGGCCGAGGATCCTTTACGAAGGCAGAGAAAGGAACGAATGCGGCGGAACTGAAAATTGAGCCCCGGCATCTGCCGACTCAAACTGTTCGCTGCTCAAAACTTGAGCGGCAAATTGGGCATGCACCTGCAGATGTTGAATTGGAAAACGACCAGATCATTATGCACTCCCTGTGGTAGACATGTCCACACAGCAGGACAGCAACCTCACTAGACGGCGCGAAGTCCTCCAAGCAGCATACGCAGGTCTTGTCCTGCGCTACCTTGCGAGCAGGCATCACAGAGGAGGTGTCTCCCTCCACGCACGATCTATCCGGCCCGATGTAGACCTTGCAGAATGTGGACACAACTTCAGCCAAGTCCTGGAATACACAGGACGACCAGACAAGGTGTCTCTCCTTTGGTAGTTGCATCCTAGCTCTAGATGGCCGCCGCGACCGCCCTTCTTCTCGGCTGTCTAGGCATCTGACCACGCCGGTCCAGAAAGCACCCAGCATTACTATGATGAACACCAAAGCTGTGAGCAGCCCTCCCGACCGTTTCACAGGTCCGTCCTGGACGTGAGAGGAACAAAGAAGGCCCACGAAGCCGACCAGCAGGAGGGATGCCCCGAGAATGCCCCACATTACTGCAAGCCTGCCCTCGACTCCGCAAAGTGCCATGGCAGGTTCCGTTGCTTGCGATCAGCCTGCTCTTCAGCACCTTCGAGCCAAGGTCTGGCACAAATATCCCTGAGTTCCGACCTGAAACGCCCGCGCGCATGTTGGTGCTTGACTTTGCCACCGTTTCATTCCAAAAATAGCATCTCCCTACAGCCATCGTTAATCCCTGAGAATGAGAAGGTACGCTTGGGCTTGGGAGGTACAGAGAACATCTGCGCACTTGTGCAGTTCAGTCAGGGCGTGCTTCTTGAAATCGCCCTGCAGCCTTTTCCGAGCTCCACTTTCAACCTTCGTTCTTTACAGGTGGCGGTTCCAAAGGGCCTTCAAAGCATCCTGTTTGGACAAGGTGAAGTCGCAAAAGATGAGCGGATATGCGGCGGAGGAAATGGCTGAGGCCATAACTCTTGACTGTGGGTGGCATGACGTGGCAGGGAAAACAGGGAACAGAGTGGCTGTCTTGCCACGCTTCCACCACCTCTAGGGACTATTATAATAATAATCAGAATGAAAATCATCATCAGAATATTAATACTAATAATAAGACAACAATAATAACAATGATAAAAGTTACTATTTATGGCGGTTCAGCCCCAAGCCTCCATTTGTCCATGATGCCGAACGGCCGATGGCCCTATACGAAGGCAACGAATCGTGCAGAGCTGAAAATTGTATAAATGTAATATATATATACATATATATGAATATATTATTGGTTTATATATATTATATTTCATATGCTAATATATTATATATGAAGCTTCTCTATGGACTCAGACAGTTTGCAGCTCAAAGCTCGAGCGGCAAATGGGGCATGCACCTGCAGATGTTGAATTGGAAAAGGACCAGATCACTATGCACTCCCTGTGGTAGACATGTCCGCACGGCAGGACAGCAACCTCACTGGACGGCGCGAAGTCCTCCAAGCAGCATACGCAGGTCGCGTCCTGCGCTACCTTGCGAGCAGGCAACACAGAGGAGGCGTCTCCTTCAACGCACGTTCTATCCGGCCCGATGTAGACCTTGCAGAATGTGGACACAGCTTCAGCCAAGTCCTGGAATACACAGGACGACCAGACAAGGTGCCTCTCCTTTGGTGGTTGCATCCTAGCTCTGGATGACCGCTGCGGCAGCCCGTCATCTCGGCTGTCTAGGCAACTGTCCACATACTTCTGGGCGACGACGCCCAACATGACAAGGACGCCCATAACTGTGGTCAGCAACCCTCCCCATCGCCGGACGGGTCCGTCATGGACATGAGTGGAAAAGAGAATGCCCACGAACCCGAGTAGCAGAAGGCCTGCGCCGAGAAGGACCCACATTGCTGCAAGCCTGCCCTCGACTCCTGCACGTGCCATGGCAGGTTCCGCTGTTTACGATCTACCTGCTCTTCAGCACTTTGAGCCGGGGTCTGCCGAGGAAAATCCGTGATCTGACCTGAAATACCTGTACATTTTCGTCGCTTTGCCAACGGCCTTCAGATTCACACAACTTCGGCTTTTCCACTTCTCGAGAGCAAGCTAGCGATCATTTCCTTGCAGCCATCGTGAACCCCTCTGAATGAGAGCTCGCAAGCTTTCACACGGCCAATCTCTGAACTCCAAAAAACTAGATCTTGAACTCCACTGCCCAGCTATGGCTATGGCCGGCTTGCCTGGGGTTTGGCGGGTGGGGGTTCAACGTCTTCTCTGGAAAGCCTATGCCATTAAACTCACTCCAGACTCTAAACCAAGGCCTTGTGTCTTTTACTTCTCTTTTTCGCGCATCAAACGAGTGCTCTGGACGAGTTAAAACCTCGACAATATCTGCCGCGTGTGGGCCCAAACCTCGTCCTTGGCTTTGGCGTGGAGGTTTGTCAGCTTCGCCGAGCTGTCGCCATACTCATTTGCGATGTAGAAGCCACCTCCTTTAAAATCATCGTGGTACAGGCACCGAAACAGATACCTTAGATGTGCGTTTCGTGAGCTTCGGGATGGATGGCAAGTCTTCATGCTGAATCTACTAGTCACTAGTCCCCGCCCAAGAGCCGCGATAATTTCGGGATGTACCCCATACTCCCACAAAGCTTGCAGCACACGGAAGACGACCTCTAAACCATTCAGCCCCAAACCTTTGGACAGACTGAAACAGATATTTCTTCGTTTGCTCTGAATCATGCGCTGCTTTTTCGTTAAGTGCAAGGTGTTCCAGTGTAAGTTCGGTCCATCCCAGCCAAACTCCCTGACCGCTTCCAAAGAAAGTCAACCCCAACCAGGTCCAGCCATATCCACCCAATTCCAAACCCTTGTCCTAAACTCTCAACCCTAAACCCCAAACCCTTGTTAAGGAATTGACATACTTAAGTCGTTTGAAGATGAGAGCAGGCTCGGCGGCAGTGGGGCCAAGACAATGAGAAGGCCCAAACCACGCAGCAAGACAAACTAGGGTTTAGGGTTTAGGGTTTAGGGCTTAGGGTTTAGGGTAGGCTCGCATGGAGGAAGCGCTGCCTTTGCGGTGATCACTGGCGAAGGCCGGCCACGACATCGAAAATAGAAGAACTGTCAAGCACAAGAAGAATAAAAAGAAGAAGAAGAAGAACAATAAGAAGGAAAAGAAGAAGACATAATAATAGAAGACGAATAAGAAGAATAAATAAGAATAGCAATACATGCTTTGTACATCCAGCGTTGCGCAGTTTATCGCGTAATTCTACAGGGATGATAAGTTGATCGGATAGCATCCCGCCCCCCACAGAGAATCCCAGAAACGAAAGATTGGACCCTTCAATCATGCCGATGCAAAACCAGTAGGGGATGCCCCTAAGCCCTAAGCCTAAACCCTAAGCCCTAAACCCTAAGCCCTCAGCCCTCAACCCTAAACCCTAAACCCTAAACCCTAAACCCTAAACCCTAAACCCTAAACCCTAAACCCAACCCCAAATCCTAAACCCTTGGCTGTCAGACATGCCAAGGTCTAGCAACCTGACCCGTGCCCCAAAGTCCTGAAACTCTGCCCCCCTACAGCCCAAACCGTAAACCCTAAACCCTAAACCCTAAACCCTAAATCCTGCTAAGGGCACCAAGGACTGTTTCGTGACCAGTCGCTCTCCTGCGTCTTCCTTGGATCGACCCAACTTCTGGAGGAGCCGGACCAGGGCCTATGGGTTTGGGGGTTAGGGTTTAGGATTTAGCGTATAGGGTTTTTGGGTTTAAGGGTTTCTTAATCCCTGCTCCCCTAGGAAGAAAAAAGGATCCTTTTTGTTTATATGTAAGAAAGCCCAAAACCCAAAAAGCAAAAAGGATCCCTAACACTGATTTAGGTTTAGGGTTTCGGGTCGAGGATTTAGGGTCTAGGAGATCAGGGTTCAGGGCTTTAGGGTTTTAGGGGTTGATGGCTTTAGAGCTAGGGGTTTCGGGCTGTTGGGTCTAAGCGTTTTAGGGGTTTAGGGGTTTTAGGGGGTTTTAGGGGCTTTTAGGGGTTTTATGGGGTTTAAGGGTTTGGGGGTTTACCATTTCATGTTTCGTTGAGAGTTTCGTGACTTTAGTGAAACTAAGTGGTTTCGTGTTTCTCTTGTCTTGGGGCACTCAGGAGGGTAGCTAAAAATCAAACTTTTAGCTGCCTTATTAAGAAACCCAATTAACCCAAAAAGGGTAAGGATCTAAAGTTACAGTAAAGTACCACAAAGTTGTGAGGCCCACGTGTTTAGGGTTGATGATTGAGGGTGCAAGCCTAAGCTTTCTGGTTTTCCCAGACCCAAGGAGGATCCAAAAAAGTTGAACCCCCAAATCGTGCCCTACACTACTTTTGGGCCATTCTTATGAACCCTTAAAGATATCTACTTTTTGGATCAGAAGGGCGGAAACTCCCTGAGCCTCCGAAAGCCTAAGGCTTTTTTTTTGCCAGTTTTGGGGGCGAGCGCGCCACATCCTAAACCCTAAGCCCAGGTCCATGCTCAGGCCTTGATGGCAGTGGGCATCTCGGTTCCCCAAGCAGTGGCCACAAATCCAGGGCAAGCGTGCACGAAGCTCACGCCTGCGCAATAGCACGAGCTGTATAAAATGACCGGCCCTCGACGTCGTAGCTAACGCAAATCGCAAGTGAGCGCAAACCAAGTTTGCCGACGCTGGCGGTGTTATAGAACTTGCATCCGAAAGTGGGCTTGCGGTTCTATTTCGTTATTGGGGAGGGTTGGGAGAATGAGGTCCATGTTTTTGATGGAGGGGTTGGGGTGGGGTTCTGGCTGCCTACGAAAGTGACCTGCAAATAGTGACCTGGAAAGAGTGATCCGTTTCAGTTGCGGGGCTGCGAAAAGGGGAACGGCGGCCAGCGCCGGGGGGGGGGGGGGGGGGGGGGGGGGCTGGGAGGCAGCGCAATATGTTCCCCCTTATACTACTAGTCCTTCATAGGGATTATAACATGGGTACGATAATCCCTGTTAAGGGCTGTTAGTATAAGGGGGAACATCCCAAACAACTTGCTTAAACTCCTGCATGCCCTTGCGCACATTGCCACTTGCGAATCACCTGACAACGACCGGTTTCGAAGTGCCCTAAACCCTAAACCCTAAACCCTAAACCCTAAACCCTAAACCCTAAACCCTAAACCCTAAACCCTAAACCCTAAAAGTGTTCAGAGTTGGTTTGGGGTTTGTTTCGGGTGGAGACTTCAAGGTTGAGCCCTTTGGGACTCGAGGGGCCAAGGGTTTAGGGTTTAGGGTTTAGGTAGTGATGAGGGCTGCCCTCAACCGTGAACTTCACGCACCCGAACTTAGTTGGGTTTAGGGCTTAGGGTTGGGTTTAGGGTTTAGGGCTTAGAGTTCAGGGCATTCCTTAGGTCTTCTGGCTGGGTTTAGGGCAGTTTAGGGTTTAGAGTTACGGGCATTCCATCTAGTGACTGTAGCCCTCCAATTTTACCAGTGCCTGGGTAAGTGCCACTCAAAGCATCGGCCGCAATGTCGTTGTAGAAGCCTGCCAGGGTTTAGGGTTTCCGGGGTTTGGGGCTTAGGGTTTAGAACATTTCAGCTACGTAGTCTTAGCATCCAAAAAAAGTCTCATGATTTGGATCAAACCCTAAACCCTAAACCCTAAACCCACCGTAAACCCAAACCCTAAACCCTAAACCCTAAACCCTAAACCCTAAACCCTAAACCCTAAACCCTAAACCCTAAACCCTAAACCCTAAACCCTAAACCCTAAACCCTAAACCCTAAACCCCATAATGAGCTTTTAGAGACCTGGTGGATTGTTGGGTTGAGGCTACGATGACTGCGCCGCTCAGCTCACCTCAGCTCTTCGATAAGGGCGCCTGCTTACCCCAACCCCTAAACTTAATCCCTGTTCCCCTAGGAAGAAAAAAGGATCCTTTTTGTTTATATATAAGAAAGCCCAGAACCCAAAAAGTAAAAGGGATCCCTAAGACTGATTTAGTAAGCATGACAGAATACGTCGTGATAGAGGCTCCTGTTTGTGCACGTTGCCATATCCGTGCGCTTTTTCTCCTTAACCCTAAGCCCTAAAAACATGTTTGGGTGTTGTCTGATGTCTTTTTCTCAGGTCGGGATGCGAAACATGGCAACCACATTTTTTCCCAACGGCTACACATGGGCAAAACTCTCTGGGCATCTCGATCTTAGGTTCATGAGGATTTTACAAGCTTCAAAATTTGACACCGTCATACCCACATACTGCAGACGACATAGAGTCATCTTTAGACAAGCTCGAGGGAGCCTCCCTTACAAACTGTGCAACATCTGTTGGGGGTATCTGCAAAAAGGAAGCCTACTATGTCTTCGAGATCATCGTTTTTGGGCTCACATTCACGGCTCTTCATACTGATTCTGGGTTCTGACGGCATCTGTTTGCTGTGTGCGCTTTTCTCTTGATCTTGTTCTGCACGGCTCCTTCGACGCCTTAATGGCGCAGTTGGGAATACGTGGGGCGGGGGAAGTGACAAGACTAGTGATGGGCAAAGTGCCGTTAGCATTTGCCTGGCAATCTCCAAGCTTGAACGGTTTCACATGAACATGAAATGGAAATTCATCTCATGCAAATCCATCTACGCAGATCTGTATGTCCCTGCAGCACAGTGCTGATTGTTGGGACATGTCTGTTTGGCAGGACATATGGTGGGGACCCAGTCCACATCAAGAAGGGTAGGGGCCTCCGCAATACGGGTGGCGAATTTGCATGGGGGAGATCTAGAGTTTGTTCTGAAGATTCCGGAATCCTCATCATTTCTTTGGAACTCCTCTTGCAAAATCATAATTAGAACTGGCACAGGGCAGAAACCACATGAACTGCTATGATTTCGAAAAAATATCTGCGTGTGAACCATGGACTTCACGAGAGAAGAGTGCAAGGAAGGGGTTGTAGCTCTCACAGGAAGCGAGATGAGTGGTCTGCGAACCCATGTTATCTGTTTCGATCTGCAAGAGGATCCTCATTCATGTCTATGGCAGAGGGCTCACATATCATTCCAAATCTCAGAAAATACTGAAAATCATCGAAAAAACACCTGCCAGCACGTCCAACATGGGTCAGGGCCTGCATGCTTACGCTTGCAGCCCTTACAACAGCTTTATCTAGATCACTGTACCCCGAATCAAGGTTCCGTATTGCATAACTCTACATAAACCCGAAACCCTAAATCATCCCAAGCCCTGCCTGCGAGGTTGGCGGCTTTCGTCAAAGAGTAGCTCTTTGACAGGTCTGGGTCCTCCACAACGCGCAGCAGACCCTACGTAGAGCTGAAGGGCCTAGGGTATAGGGTTTCTAAGGTCTCGGGCTTAGGGTTTAGGGCTTTTAAGGTTTCGGGTGCATGGAGGGCACCTGAAAAACCCCTAAACCCTGAACCCTAAACCACGTTTCAACCCGCAGCTCCTCGCCGTAGCCGGCGTAGGGCCCATGCACACCCCCGCTCAACACCGACAGACATCGGCCGTCGCTGGATTTCTGCAACAGAGGCGCCAGAGCGTCCATGAGCAGCGCCCTGGATTCCACGTTGTGACGGGCCAGCTTAAACCCTGAGCCCTAAACCCTAAACCCGGAAACCTAAAACCTAGATGTGCTGAGGATGATGATACTGGGAGAACTCCGTGCCCGGGCTGCGCCGCCTGACAGAAAAGAGGACGCCCTGCAAGCCTTACATCCTAATCCTAGACCAGCTTCGCTATCCGAAACCCTAAACCCTAGACCCGAAACCCGAAACCCTCAACCCTGACTGAACCTGAACCCTAAACCCGAAACCCTATCCCTGCCTGGAGTAGTAGTGTAAGGTGAGCTTCTCGTCCATGCCGCCCTTCTCGGGCGGCGTAGGTGTGTAGCCCTGCCGGGAGGGGGGGGGGGGGGGGGGCGCAGCTGCCCAGTTTTGGGTGGCTAATATTGTTTCGGAGTTTAGGGTTTAGGGTTTAGGGTTAGGGGCCGTAAAATTAGGACAGGGTTTTAGGATTATTATCGTATTATAGTATGAATATAAAGGGGCCATAAGGGAATACTGTTAGTCATTATTCCGACCCCTATATTTGTTTCCCTTGTAAGAGTCTAAAAAAAGAGGCTTGTAGAACCCCAAAGATTGTCGATAAGAGGCTTACAGGCAGGAACCCTGCTTGTCGAATCTTAGGGCAGATGTTGCTTCAGCTGTTGTTGCCGGAGCTTTTCCGCGCCACCGGATACAGGAGCCGAAGAACACCAATATTCTCCCCTTTTAATCCTGTACCGGCTATACCGTTTACTTATACATATATATATATATACACATATTGTATGTACATACATACATAGATAGCAGTACAGTGTCATAAACCATGACCCTCAGAGACGATGGCACTGGAAAATTACCCTAAACCCTAAGCCCGAAACCCTGAACCCTAATCATGAAGGGATCCAGGGTTGCCCAGGCCTGCACAGTGGCCATGCCGTGCGTCAGCACCAAGTAGTCCAGCTTAGCCTCTGCTTTCAGCATCTCTTCGGCCAGGGCACGGCAGGCTGGCAGGGAGAAAGCATCCAGGGCACGGAAGGTGTAGACCTCAGGCCGAAAAAAAGCTCTGCAACAACAGCCCCCCGACACCCCAATCCAAACTGGGTACTGTAGGAGCCCTAAGAAGGTAGAAGAGGGTTTTGGATGGTTATTCTAGTATATTTATGAAGGGACCATAAGCGAATGTTATTTGTAACTATTCCGACCCCTAGCTTTGACCGTCACTAAAATCGTTACTGATCACCGTGACTTCCATGAACAGGCAAAAGTAGGGTTCGCCGAAGTTGGAAACCCCATCTTTCAAACCGGCACCCGCAACCCTAAACCCGAAACCCTAAACCCAAATCCTAAACTTACCGCCAATGCGCGCGCCTTCCGGTTTTGCAGCACAAGTTGGAGAACTTGAGCCCTTACTTGGAAGCTCAAGTTCCGTAGCTCCACCAGCCTCCAGCCCCTCAGCTGGACCTAGAGCCATTGTTAATCCCAAGGCCCTGCACGCAAAACCTCATAAACCCTTAGCCACACGAAGCCTACAGCTCCAAAAGCCCATTCCAAAACCCCCGAGGTCTTTGCGCACTAAATCCTATCAAATGCCAAGCCCTACACAACCATAACCATAACCCTTATATGTCCGAAATTCAGAAAACCTGAATCCGGATGTCCGAAACCCTGTAATCATAAACCCGAAACCCTTATGTACAATCCCTAAACCCTACTAAACCTTCCTAAACCCTAAACCCTAAACCCTAAAACTTAAACCCTAAACCCTAAACCCTACATTGCCTTGGCAAGACACCCCGCCATCGCTTGGGACATCTTTCCGGCCAGCGTTCTCCGCAGCCGCCTCATGGGTTCCCCTACTACCGCAGGGTTGAGGGTTGAGGGTTTAGGGTTTAGGGTTTAGGGTTTAGGGCTACTACCCCCTCTATACTACTAGGTTTCCCCCCATAGTTGGGGCCATTTAGGGAGAATTACGCCTAACTCAGGTTATTTAAGGGAGGAACCTAGGGGGGCTAGCCCTAAACCCTCAACCCTCAACCCTCAGCCCTAAACCCTAAACCCTAAACCCTAAACCCATAGAAGGGGGGTAGTAGGGGAACCCATGACCGCCTTGAGCTCCTCGACGATGGCGGCTCCCCTCTCGGGGGACCGGCCGACCTCTGAAGCCCGAAGTCAGGTTCGCATAGGGTTTAGGGTTTAGGGTTTAGGGTTTAGGGTTTAGGGTTCAGGGTTTAGGGTTTAGGGTTTAGGGTTTAAGGGTTTAGGGTTTTGGCTTTAGGGGAAGGGGTAGGGTTTAGGGTTGAATGTTCGTCTTGGGTTGAGGACTTTTGGCGGGGCTTGTGGTCTCCCCCTGCGGCCCTAAACCCTGACCTCTAAACATCTTTTCTGCTTTATGAGGTCGAAGTCCAGCCCTGGCGTAGCAGCTGCACATCTGCGTGATGGTATGCAAGCCTCATTCTTCTGCGTGAAAAACACCCTTAAAAGACCCCCAACAAAAACCTTTACCGATACGCCGACGCCCTCAGGGGCCCTGAATCCGTAAACCTAAGTTCCGAGCTGCTTAAGAGCCCCCCTGAAATACTCTTCCTTATCAGGGAAGTACGGGGATTGGTATTTGTTGCTTGTTTTGGGGTTCTTATAGGCAAATAGTAGCAAGCTGCCACCAGGGCACCACCGTCACAGAGCAGCCGGCAATGGCCAGGCGCCTCGCCAAGCCGTGGCCGATGCCCGAGGTGCCACCCACCACCAGGGCCGATCGACCCGCAAGGCAGACGTCCTCGCACGGATGAGTTGGGGCTAAGGTTGGGGTGAGGATTAGGGTTGGGGTAAGGGCTTAGGGCTTGATAGGGTGTAGGGATGATAAGGTGGGGGTGGGGGGGGGTGGGGGGTACAGCACACAGGCGGGGGGGGGGGAGCGGAAACACTCCAACGAGAGCGGAGGATGGCGGGCCGTGCGTTTATAGGCTTCATAGGGTTTGTAGGGTTTAGGATTTTAGGGCAAGGCTTTGGTAGGGTTTAGGATTTTAGGGCAAGGCTTTGGGGTTGGTCCATGGGTTCAAAGACCCTAAACCCTAAACCCTAAACCCTAAACCCTAAACCCTAAACCCTAAACCCTAAACCCTAAACCCTAAACCCTAAACCCTAAACCCTAAACCCAAAACCCTAAACCCTAAACCCTAAACCCTAAACCCTAAACCCTAACCACCACAAACCGTACCAGCCCGACAAACACGTGGGCTCCTGGGAGAGGGCCTTGGCTTGGGCCAAGCGGCTAGAGCTCCTCGCGGCCGGACCAGCCCAAAGTAGGCTAAAGTAGGGTTTAGGGTTTAGGGTTTAGGGTTTAGGATTTAGGGTTTAGTAGGCCCCAAAGCCTAAACCCTAAAGCCGAGTAGGCCCAGAGTAAAACCAGCCCGGAGACAGAGGCCCTAAACCGTAAAGCCAGCCAAGAGTAGGCCTTAAACCCTAAAGCAGGCCCTATTAGACCCTAAAGCCAGCCCAGAAAAGGCCCAGAGTAAGCCCTAAACCCTAAAACCGGCCCCGCGGCTGCCGCGGCTGGCTACACCCCACCCCACCCTCAATCATCCTCCTGGGGCCCCCCGGGACAAATGTGCCCGGCGGTGCTTGTCCACGAATTGTTGGCGCTTGTCCGCGAATTGTTGGTGCCATTTTTCGGCGCTTGTCCGCGAATTGTCGGCGCTTTGCCGCGAATTGACCCTTGTCTGCGAATTGTTGGCGCTTGTCCCCGAAATGTTGGAGCAGGTCCACGAGTTTTTGGCGCTTGTCCGCGACTTGTTGATGGAAAAACGCGAAGCCATTAGCCGTTAAACATACACAGGTTCCCAAGTGTATGCTAGTGAGGAGACACTAGGGGATCGTAAGGGGGCGCGATACTTCTGCCAAACCCTAAACCCTAAACCCTAAACCCTAAACCCTAAACCCTAAACCCTAAACCCTAAACCCTAAACCCTAAACCCTAAACCCTAAACCCTAAACCCCAGGTCCTGCGCCAGGAGTAGAGGGCCAGGAGGCCGACTCCGCTAGCTCCACCCAGGAGATGTCGGTAGCCAAATCGCCGGGTGGCCATGGCGCTACAGGTCGGCCAGTACGCCCTAAACCCTAAACCCTAAACCCTAAACCCTAAACCCTAAACCCTAAACCCTAAACCCTTCGCCCTTGACCCTAACGAGGGGTGAGCGTGTCATCCCGGTGAGAGTCGAGTCCCTAAGCCCTAAATCAGGGTTTAGGGTAGGAGCTATACGGAATTCGGCTACCATTTCGAATCCAAGATTCCCTACAAAGACTCACAAAGACTCACTCAGCTTTGGGACTCAGAATGTCGGCATACTGAGAAACCTTCCTTCAGCATACCTTGCAGATTTCCGCGTTGAGGGAGTCGGGAAAATGATTGGGGATGTGGGTTGGTTAGGGCGTCGGCTACAACAGTGTCCAAGCCATCCCCTTTGGCACATGTTTCAAAGGGTTTAGGGTTTAGGGTTTGAGTTTATAGTTTAGGGTTAGGGTTTAGGGTTTAGGGTTTAGGGTTTAGGGTTTAGGGTTTAGGGTTTAGGGTTTCGGGTTTAGGGTTTAGGGTTTAGGGTTTAGGGTTTAGGGTTTAGGGTTTAGGGTTTAGGGGTCCAACAGGCCAACATGAGGTGGCGAATAGAGAATTGCTGTGCCTTCTTGCGTTTCCTGAACCCGGCCAACCTTCCAACACCCGCCCGGACATGTTGACATGCTGACCCGAGCCTACAGACCCTAAACCCTAAACCCTAAACCCGAAACCCTAAACCCTAAAGCCGATTGGTCTGTAAACCGCAAAGCCTAAATCAGGCGTGCAGAGGCCCCTTTTCGTCACAAGATGTCATCCTCATCGTCGCGGTGGTATCCGCCTTGTGCCTTGGCGAAGTGAGCCCGTGAACCCACACCCTAAGGCTCTTGGGATCAAAGGAGGTCGCCCTTGCCTCGGGTCGTCGGGCTTATTGGGCCAGTAGGGGTTATAGGGGGCTTGTAGGCCTTGTAGGGTTTAGGACATCAGACAGACTTGAACCCTAAGCCCTACACCCAAAACCCTAAACCGCTTTCCAGTTGCAGGGTTTTCGGACTTCCTCCTATGGTATGGGGTTCCGTGGACTGTTAAAAGTTTGATCATCCTAACCCTAAACCCTAAACCCCAGACCCTAAACTGTAAACCCTAAACCCTAAACCCTAAGCCCTGAAAGCCAAGGCTGTAGGGGTCCCATGGCCTCCGCGGCACATTCAGCTGAGGAATTGTGTCACTGTCCGCAGAGCAAGCTGACCAAGGGCCCTAAACCCTAAACCCTAAATTTTCCCCGAGGCTGCGCTGTCCCCTTGGTGCTCGACTCCCCCAAAGTCAACACTCGCTAGTAGTTCTTTAGAGGGAGTGAAGGCCCTCAATCCTACACTTCCTAGTTCTTGAGAGACAAACCCTAAACCCTAATTAAACCCTTAAGGGCCGTAAATCCTGCACTTATTAGTTCTTGAGAGGGAATGAAGATGAGCTAGAGGGAGTGAAGATGAACTAAGGCATGGGCGACCTAAAATCCCACAGGTGATCCCTCTAAGGGGTTCTACAGGGAGCCGAACTCCCGAATGTGCAAACCCCTAAACAAGAAAAGCAGCCCTAAACCCTAAACCCTAAACCCTAAACCCTAAACCCTAAACCCTAAACCCTAAACCCTAAACCCTAAACCCTAAACCCTAAACCCTAAACCCCCCTTCCCTCAAGCTACACAATGGGCCCTTCCCCTGGCGCGCTTCATTCTGCAAAGCGAGGAGCTGCAACGAGACCGATCTCCTCCTCCGGGACGCTATGCCGGAAGCGGGGATCCTGACTGCAAGAATAAAAAGGGTTTAGGGTTTAGGGTTTAGGGCTAGGGTTTAGGGTTTAGCCCCCCCCCCTCCCCCTCCCCTAAAGGCTAAAACCTCAACCAACCCTCAACCCTAAACCCTCATCTCATGCTGCGTTGCCTCCCACGCTAGCGCATGGCTTGGAAAGGCCCCTGTTTTAGGGCTTCCGGGTTGTCTCTTAGAGGCCTCAACCCTAGACCCGAAAGCCGAAACCCTACACCCTGAACCATAAACCATGAGTAGGGGATAGGATTGGGGGACCCTTGGGGATATAGACCCTCTGAATAAGGTCCCTGTTTAATAGAGCCAGAAGAGGGTTCAGAAGGGTTCCCTTTTAAGGGTCCCCCTTATCCTACCTAGGAATGAGGCTGTAGTGGAAGGAAGGCACCCGCTGCGGGAAAGAGACCTTGGAGCCTCTGAGATTCCAACCGGCGTCCGGCGCGGCCGAGCTGATTGCTGGCGGCGCCTCAGCGCGTGAAGGGGTTTGGGGCCACCCTAAACCCGAAACCTCTAAACCCTGAACCCTAAACCCTAAACCCTAAACCCTAAACAGCTTAGGGACAGGCGTGGTGTCTGGGTTTAGGGTGTGGTTAGGGTTTGGGGTTTGGGGCCTAGGACGCGTGAACACAAAGGATGAACCCTCTCTTTCCCGTTTCGGCGGCTCCTCTTTTTTGGCTCCATAATCGCCGCCAATGCTCTACAGACCACCCAAGGCTGAGAATCACACCTACCTGCATCTTCCACCACACGCACACCTAAACCCTGAACGCCAAACCCAGAACACCCCAAAAACCCTAAACCCTAAACCCTAAACCCTAAACCTTAAACCCTAAACCCTAAACCCTAAACCCTAAACCCTACAAACCGTAAACCGCATTGTCGAAACTTGTAAACCCCCAAAGGGTGGGTGGAACTAGAAAAAGAAAAAGGGATGAACAGAGCCTGTGGCTGCTGGTTGGTGTAGCACAGAAGGATTTAAATTCAAACCCGAAACCCCACCTACAGATAAGATGTATGTATACACACATATATATATAATAGAATATATATATATATATATGCATACATATACGCATTCAGTTTAGAAATATAAATAAATAAATACATATATATATATAATATGTCTATGCTTATTTGTGTCAATGTTGGTCCATTGGGGATTGGGCGGGGACCGTATTATCATTATCATCATTATTATTATTACTATTACTATTATTACTATTATTATTACTATTATGATGTATATACACATACATACATACACACATACACACATGCATGACTTCAACCCCTCAGTTGGGTGCCCCTGCAGCTGTGGGAAAAGCAGCAGCACACCGATCACAGCAACCACGCCCAGGCTCAGCAGAACTATCGCTTGATGCCTCGGGAAGCAGCTTAGGGGCCTCAGTGGGCTTAGGAGCTCAGGGGTCGAAGTTTAGGGCCTAGGGAGCTGTAGATTCTGTAGATCCTGTGTCGAAATATTCAGTGCCCTCATCGGTGGTTTAGGGGAGTTCGGGCCGGGAGGGGGGGTGGGGGGTTGGGGGGGTTGGGGGGTTGGAGGTCTGGAGCCTTTCATGGGGAGGCCAGGGTGAGAGATGTCCACTTCGGAGCGTGTTAGGATGCAACGTCTCCTCTGCATTGCTGGATGCAGCCAGCCGTGCTGACTTTCCTCGCTGTATGCCTATATATGCTGCCCCGATGTATGACAAAGAAAGGAGACAGCTGCTGCAGGGTCTTGGGAGACACCAGGAGGCTGAACCGTAGACCTTGAGGGAGACGTCCCATGACGTGACAACTGCGCTTTCGGTTCAAGGCTTGAGGGTGCCCAACCCTAAACCCTAAACCCTAAACCCTAAACCCTAAACCCTAAACCCTAAACCCTAAACCCTAAACCCTAAACCCTCTTCCCTTTGTGGCAAAGGCGGGGAGAGTGACATGGGCCCATGGGCAGCTGATTGAGTCTTTCGCCCCGCGGCCCACGCAGGGACAAATCAGGTGCAACCGGTCACAAGGTTCAGGGTTCGGGGTTCGGGGTTTAGGGTGTAGGGTTTAGGGTTCAGGGTCTAAGCACTTGGGAACATTGCGGCTCAGAACGGGTGCAATCTTACTGCACCAGCACCTTCGGAAATATCCTAGCTGCCCAGTAACCAAGCAAAAGGGGGCTTCATTTAGGTTCCTTAAATGTAAAACTACAAGGGAATGCCAGCACTACTGGGCATTACTGGGCGCCCTGGTAACAGCTACTAGCTACTTGCAAAAAAAAAAGCCGCTCCAAGCCCAAAGGTGAAGGTGAAAACGCTTAACCCCGCTCCTTGAATACCCTTAACAACATGCATGCATCTTAAAGTGTACTTTGGGCCCGAAAGCCTAAGCTTCCAGCCCTAAACTTCACACCCTAAACCCCAAATCCTAAAGCCTAAAGCCTGAACCCTAAACCCTCAACCCTCAACCCTAAACCCGAAACCCATTGCACAAGTGCGCGGCCCCGAGACGGACGTCGATTGGCGAAGGGCCGGTTTCGTGGTGGAACCTGTGTAGGGTGTGGGGTTTAGGGTTTAGGGTTCAGGTTCAGGGTTTAGGGTTTACGGTTTAGGGTTTAGGGAGTTTAGAGGTTTAGGGTTTAGGGTTTAGGGTTCAGGGAGGGTTTTCATTGCTAGTATCTCCAAACAGGACACCCGATCTTTATATATTCACCGATATGCATAAGGAACCACAAGAATATTCACCAACAGCAGCAATACACAACCTATATACCTCCTTTCAGAAATGTACGGACCATACCACCATATGCCTTCTAGGGTCACACTGCCCGCAAGATATCCTGAGTCTCACTTTGTGCAGGAAAGAGCCCACTAGGAAGTCCGGGGTACCTTCAACATGCTTTAGCAACTTTCGTTCTATCACCGAAGTACCACCCAGGTTACGGCACTTTGGAGAATCTTATGTGGGGCGTTCCCGACAGGTGTAAGGCTGAGGGCATCGCCCTAAACCCTAAACCCTAAACCCTAAACACTAGACCCTAAACCTCAAGTACTCCGGGCTTCCAAAGCAGCTCCCCAACCACCTGCCTTTCTCTGCACTTGGGTCCCAGATTTCAACCTTTGGGAGGTCCGACACCTGTCAAAGGCTGAGGCCTACAAGAGTTGGGTGTAGGGTTTAGGGTTTGGGGTTTAGGGTTTAGGGCTTATAGGGTGGGGCCGAGGCTCACAAGACTTGGCTTAGGTGTAGGGTCTGTTGGGCTTGGGGTTGAAAGCTTTGAGCCTGGGAGGGCTTAGCGTTGGAAGGTGGAAGGTCTGGGGTTTAGGGTTTGGGGTTTGGGGTTTAGGGTTTGGGGTTTAGGATTTAGGCTGGTTGCAAAGGTTGCGGGGCCATTTCTCGGGTGGATGGTCCATGCCTCCCAACAACCTGCTATTCGAGTCGACAACGACCCTACCCCCTTGACCCTCAACCCTAAACTCTAAGCAGACATTCAGGTAGGTTCCACACCCGAACACCTCCCAGATCCTAATCCCCCAGCCCCTAAACCCTAAACACTAAATGCTAAACCCTAAACTCTAAACCCTAAAACCCTAAACCCTAAAAACGTAAACCCTAAAACCCCAAACCCTAAAACCCTATATCCTAAACCCTAAACTCTAAACCCACCTAGAGACAGCCCAACATGGCTTCCACAGGCAGATGCGTGGTTTAGGGTCTGGGACCCCAAGCCCCACAACCCTGTAAACCCTATGAATCCCGGATCAATCCTGAACTTATCCGATAAGGGGGTTGACGGTTTAGGGTTGGGGTTCAGGGTTAAGGGTTCAGGGTTTAGGGTTTGGGGTTTAGGGTTTGGGGTTTGGGGTTTAGGGTTTAGGGTTTAGGGCTGCTTCAGGTACCATAGACCCCCCTACCCCGAAAGCCTTACCCTCCCTCGCCAACGGCAAATCTCTGCTGGGGATCTGGCTTCGACGCCCCCAGACACCGACTGAGTGGAACAAGGCATTGGCATTTTGGGGTTTGGGGTTTGGGGTTTGGGGTTTAGGGTTTAGGGTTTAGGGTTTAGGGTTTAGGGTTTAGGGGGTTTAGGGTTTAGGGGGTTTAGGGTTTAGGGGGTTTAGGGTTTAGGGTTTAGGGTTTAGGGTTTAGGGTTTAGGGTTTAGGGTTTAGGGTTTAGGGTTTAGGGCGTATGGGTGGTTGTCAAAATTATATTCCCTTTTGGGGTACCCTAAATTTTAGGCGCCGTATTATATTAGGGAATTGGGGACACCAAAAGGGACCATGATTTTGACAACCACCCTAAGATACAGACATGATACCCATACGACTTGCCCAAAGAACAGCAAAACAACATGACCCAAGGTCCCCTCCCGACTCCAATTTCAGGGATTAAGACTCGCACCCCTAAGGATGTCCCCCTGAGAGGCTCCCTTCAAAAACTCCTCTAGGGGTTAGGGTTAGGGTATAGGGTATAGGGTATAGGGTATAGGGTATAGGGTATAGGGTTTAGGGTTTAGGGTTTAGGGTTTAGGGGCTTATTCTGGGTAGGAGGCAGTCTGGGTGTGGCAATCACAGATTGCCTTGTCAAGCTGTCGCTGCTTTCATGGGCCCTTTGAGAGGCTCCCTTCAAAAACTCCTCTAGGGGTTCGGGTATAGGGTATAGGGTGTAGGGTGTAGGGTGTAGGGTGTAGGGTATAGGGTTTAGGGTTTAGGGTCCTCGAACGGGGCCTCGGGTTTACCTGCTGTGGTCAGTTAAGGGGCTTGAACCTAGACCCTATACTCACAACTTAAGGAGTTCCAAACTTCTTGCCGACCGATTTGAAGAGCTTGGGGTTGCCAGGGAGGGGTAGAGGAAATCTGCTAGGGCTTGGTTTGGGCTTTGGGGCTTTGTTCGCGTTCAAGGGCCCGGAATGATGAAAACCCTTACACGCGTGGAAGACCGGTAGCCCTAAACATCCGAGCCTCAGTGGGTTTAGAGGGTTTGAGGGTCCTCAACATCGCCGTGCCGTACGTAAAACCAGATGTACGCTGCAGTCCTTAGCATCAACCTCCTGAGCGATGGATGAGGGCCCGACTGCCCTAGATTAAGGAGCATGCTTTGTCTCAAAACAACGAAGAAGACATCAAGAACGCTGACATCAAACATGCTACTAAGCATTCTTAAGCCCTAAACCCAAAACCCAAAACCCAAAACCCTAAACCCTAAACCCCAAACCCTATATTCTCTAATGCAGGGGTACCGGGGCTCTCGCGACAGCGGTCGATGCAGTCACCGCGGCTAGCGGCTGAGAGCCTTCGATGTGCACCTGACGCGAAAAAAAGGGGGCTTATAGGGTTTTGGGATTTAGGGATTGGGGTTTAGGGTTTAGGGATTTAGGATTTAGGGTTTAGGGTTTAGGGATTTAGGATTTAGGGTGTAGGGTTTAGGGGTTTAGGGGTTTAGAGGTTTAGGGATTTAGGGATTTAGGGATGTAGGGCTGACAGCAGGTTAGGGGCTTAGGGGTTTGGGGTTTGGGGTCTAGCGGCTTAGGGTTTAGGGGTTTGGGGCTTCGGGGTTTAGGGCTTAGGGGTTAGGGGCCTCGGAGCTAAGGGGCTTGGGTGTGTAGAGGGGCTTAAGGGGCTTAGGGGCATAGGGGGCGCTTAGGGGTGTAGCGGCTTAAGGGCTTGGGTTTTTAGGGTTTGGGGCTTATAACGGCCTAAGGTTCTCAAGAGTTTGGTGTAGGGTTTACGGTTGAGGGCTTCGGGGTGTCGGGGCTTAGGGGGCTTAGGATTTAGGGTTCGGAGCTTCGCGGCTAGCTTACGTGTTTAGGTTTTGGTAAGTAGGGTCTAGAGTTCAGGGCGTGGGGCTTAGGGTTTGGGGCTTGCGGGGTTTAGGGTTTGGGCTTGGGGTTCAAGCTCAAAAGCACGCCATTTTCGCATGACACTGGCCGAAAAAGAGGCATCTTGGCTGTTAGGCCTTCAACGATACATGGTCTCGAAAGGTAGGGGCCTGCTCTGGGGCCTAGAGAGCTTCAGACGCCCAGAGAAAGGTGGCAGCAGTTTTGCCTGAACGGCCTCTCACTGCGATGCAAAACTGAAACCTCACAACCCTGAAGCCTTTTCAGACCGCATATACTAATAGACGAATATGGAGCCCCCACAGCCTGTATAGACCCCATAGAACCAACAATCCTCTACCTCTCAGGCCCCATAAAAACTCCAATACCTGTACTGACCTAACAAGCCTTAGCTTCACAAGCTTAAAGTCCTGCACCCCTAGACCCAGGAGTAAACAGGGTTTTCCTTTTGGCTTAAAAGGGCCTTATAAGGGAACCCAAACCCTAAAAACGGGAATAAGGGCCTACTCTGCCTGGACCCTAAACCCCAACCCCATGAGGGCCCAGAATTGGGATAGGCCTCGCCGTCCTCCTCGGCCTCGGCTCAAGAGACGTGAGAGAATGCCGCAAGGACACAACTCCCCAAATACAGTGAACGTCTGTGTGTGTGGGCCATGGGGTTTAGGGTTTAGGGTTTAGGGCCTAGGGTTTACGGTTCAGGGGTTAGGGCTCAGAGTGCGTTGTTCTGGTTCAGAGGGGCTCAAGGCTTCCAGGGCTTTGGGGCAGCCTTATAGGGTTTAGGGTTTCGGCGCCTCCCAGATTTTCCGGTACAGAGGTAAGGGTTTGGGGGTTTGGGGGCTTGGACGAAGTTTAGGTTTAAGGAACCCGAAACGAAAGGCGCGGCACCGAAAAATAAAAAGACATCCCATAACGGGGCCAGGGGAATGTAGGAAAGCGTGGCAGGCGCAACGAAATAGCATCTTTTGATCAACCCCAGCGGCCGCGTCCAGGAAGCAAAACTCGGGTCACGATTTCGTGACCGGCTTCTAAGGTCAACTACGTGGACTCCTAGTGCCATCTGACTTTAGGGTTTGGGGTTTAGGGTTTAGGGTTTAGGGTTCTTACTGGTAACAAGGACGTTGTCATCGTGCGGGCAACGCACTGGTAACAGTCCCGAAACCCCCCCTGGTTCTTAGTAGGGAACGAGGGAATAGGGCCCTCTGAAGACCCCTTAAGGGATTTTTCAGGGTACCTCATTCCCTCAACCCTCAACCCTCAACCCTCAACCCTAAACCCTAAACCCTAAACCGTAAACCCTAAACCCTAAACCCTAAACCCTAAACCCTAAACCCTAAACCCTAAACCTAAGAACCGGCCAGGAAATCCTAACTTGTGGCGAAGTTGAAGAGCCGAGCTCATGGCCCCGCTCCGTGTCTCAGTTGCTGGGCGACTCGCCTGCTCCACATGCACCTGGTTTAGGGTTTAGCGGTTTAGGGGTTTAGGGCTTTTAGGGTTTTAGGGTTTTAGGGGTTAAGGGTTGTCGGGTTTTAGGGTTTTAGGGTTTAGGGTTTAGAAACCCTAAACCCTAAACCCTAAACCCTAAGCCCTAAACCCTAAACCCTAAACCCTAAACCCTAAACCCTAAACGCTAAACGCTAAACCCTAAACCCTAAACCCTAAACCCTAAACCCTAAACCCTAAACCCTAAACCCTAAACCCTAAACCCTAAACCCTAAACCCTAAAACCGAAACCTCCTGTTATATAATTAATCCTTATATACACAAAACATAATCAGGGCCAATACTTCGGATCCATTGAAACCCTTTCAAACAAGGGTAAGGCACCACACTAAGGGCTCATGGTTCCTAAATCAACCCTAAACCCCAAACCTTCAGGTTTAGGGTTTCTAAGCTCCGAGTTTCCTGAGGAAGCAGGACCGGTTACCCTTAGCCCCAAACCCTCAACCCGAACAGCTCTAAACCAGAAACCCTGAGCAACCCTAAACCCTAAATCCCAAGCCCTAAACACCAAAGCCTGTAAACTCTCAAGCCTGTAAACTCTAAACCCTTAAGGGACTCTTACTCAGGAAGCCCTTGTGGCGCTGGGACTTGGTCAGGGGTAGAAGGACGGCCTCAATGTCCCATTCATTCCCTAGACCCCAAGCCCCAAGCCCCAAGCCCCCAGACCCCAAGACCCAAACGCTGAACTCCAACCATCTGAACACGAAACCCCAAAACCTGTAACCCCTGAACCCCCAAGCCCCCAACCTTAAGCTCGATGCCACCCTAAACCCTAAACCCTAAACCCAAAACCCTGAACCCTAAACCCTAAACCCAGAAACTGCGCCAGACAGGCCTCGCCGTCCTCCAGACTGACCTTTGCTTTCCACGAAGGGATGCATTGGCCCGAAACCCTCATCTAGGGTTGATAAGAGTCTAGAGGAACAAAAGCGCTCAAAAAATGTTCTTGGGGTTTAGAGGTGTAGGGCTGAAAGTCCAAACCTACACCCCTACATCCTCAACTTCCTAAACTACAGACCATGATCTTACTTCTCCAATAGGGGAATAAAGGTTAAACTTCAATGTTCCTACTAAATAAGGAAGCCCAAAAAGTTTAAAGTTCAGCTGTTGGAGAAGCAAGACTTCCAGACCCTAAATCCTCAGCCCTACAAGCGCGCCAGGGTGAGGCCGTGCCCAAACCCCTGAGGGTTTAAGGGTATAGAGATAGATAGATAGATAGATATATATATGTATATATATACGGATTAGGGTTTAGGGTTTAGGTAGGGTTTTTGAGGTTTAGGGGGTATAAACAATTTAAATTGATGGGAGTTTAGGGCGTTGCTAGGGCGTTGGGGAAGGGGGGCCGGGGGGGAATGCTGGTCTTCAAGCGCCAAACAGCCTCTTACAGTCCTTCCCGGCCTCCACCCCCCCCCCCCCCCCCCACCCCCCCCCACCCCCCCCCCCACCCCCCCCCCACCCCCCCCCACCCCCCCCCCACCCCCCCCCACCCCCCCACCCTTTCAAACAAATAAAACAATTAGGACTGAGGATTTCGGGTTTAGAGTTTCCGGGGTTTGCGGTTTTTAGGGCTTACAGTTTTTAAAGGGTTTAAAGTGCTTATAGGGTTTGCGGGGCTGAAAGGGTTTATAGGGTTATAGGGCTTATAGGGTTTATAGGGTTGATAGGCTCTAGGCTTGTGTGGTGCTTTACTGTGACTTTAGATCTTTAGCCTTTTTGGGCTTATTGGGTTTCTTAACAAGGCAGCTAAAAAATAATTTATAGCTACTCCTAAGTGCAGCCAAGTGGGTGGATCGGACGTTTCGGAGCAACCCTTGCTCTGTGACCGGGCCGCTAAGGAGGCGGCGGCCGGAGGCTTGCCACCCTCCACCGACACCTCGCCCTGCGCTCTGGGCGGTGCGGCTTTAAGGGTTTTAGGGGTTTTTGGGGTTTAGGGCTTAGGGTGTTCGGGTTTTAGGGTTTTCAGGGTTTCGGGCTTTGGGTTTAGGGTTTTAGGGTTTAGGGTTTTAGGGTTTTAGGGTTTTAGGGTTTTAGGGTTTTAGGGTTTTAGGGTTTTAGGGTTTTAGGGTTTTAGGGTTTTAGGGTTTGGGGTTTTGGGTCTTGGGGTTTAGGGTTGTTGGCCTTTAGACCCTCTGAAAAAGACATCTATATATGAGGGCTTACGATATTAGGGGTGTCTTATTGGGGTATTATAAGGGGATCCTACTATTTGGGGGTCTCCATGTGGGGTCCATCATTATTGTAAACCCCCATACAGGGCCCCTTACAAACCCAAATGAGGAAAATCCTAAACCCTACCCTAAACCCTAAACCCTAAACCCTAAACCCTAAACCCTAAACCCCAAACCCTAAACCCTAAACCCTAAACCCTAAACAGGCTGACTTAGTTTTCGCCCAAAGGAACCCGACGTGTGGTAGGGTTGATAGGGATGAAGGCTTGGGGGCCAAGCTTCATTAGGCTTCAGGGCCTATACTCCCCTTAGAACCTTAATGAACGTAATATCCTTAATATCCTCTTGGGTTCTATATGAACAAAATACAAAAATAATTCCCACGGGGGATATATTTAATCCCTGTTCCCCTTGGACGAAAAAAGGATCTTTTAATATCCTCTTGGGGTTTATATGAACAAAAGAAAAAATAATTCCCAAAGGGGGGATGTAGGGGAACTGGGTTCACTACGGTGTGCGGTGACGGGCTGCGCAACGGGAGGTTACGGCTTCTTCTCGCGCACCGCGCCGAGGCCACAGCACGGCTTCCTAAAGCTCCTATAGCCACTAACTGCTTAAGAACCGCCCAAAAAATAAAGCATATTGTTCCTTCATAAGGGCAATATAGGGATTAACATTTTTTCTTATTCTTTTGAGGTTCTTAAGCAAATAGTAGTAAGGTGCGTCTTCGCCCTCACTAGGCACAGCAACAAGGGTGCACACCCTCAGCTCGCAAGAAAAAACTAAATCAGCCCGGAAAACTATGAAGTCTTAAACTGCGGTTCTGCCGGTCTAGAAGAAGAATGAAGGCAAACGCCCCCCCCCCGCCAAGCCGCTAGAACCCTACACCCCCCAATCTCCGTGTGCTCTCACGAGGTACATGGGAGACCATAACAGTTCCACAAACATCCATCACAGTGCCGAGCGCGTGCGATCCGAGACCGAGCCCTCAAGCCCACAGCCATTTATGACCTCAGAGGATCGTCGCTAGGCCTAGCAAACGCTCAACCCCTAACCCTAAACCCTAACCCTAACCCCTACAGACTCGCGAACTCCGAAACCCCTGAACTGCTTTCCACTGACTGAGGCTAGAACCTCCTGCGCCTCGACCCTTCTTATCCCTTACACCCCTGAATCGTACAAATGTTCCACATACGGAGCGGGGTGGTGTGATTTTGGGGGGAGGGGTCCTGGACCCCTAAGCAGCAAACCCGAAACCCTAAACCCGCCAACAAACGCCCGGTCCTCAGCCACAGGAGCTGGAGGGACCTGCCAATCAACGAAGGAGATTTCGACTTTCGAAGTCTGGGGATTGATTTGGGGATTTGGGATGGTGAGCGCAGCATGGTGGTAGTCGGGCCGCTTCCCTGCAGTGGATCTTACCCTACAAGCCCTAGGTTTCTGTAAGCCAAAACAGCCCAGCCCCTGTGTCCCATTACCATGATGCAGTCGGAGAAGTCACCGCAGCCGGTGTTTCATCAGCCCAAGAGCCACTTTCTTTTGAACCCTAAACCCTAAACCCTAAACCCTAAACCCTAAACCCTAAACCCTAAACCCTAAACCCTAAACCCTAAAGCTCAAGTTGTAACACACAGTGCTCGATTCCGGGCTATGCGAAGAAATAGTGGAAGACAAGGGAAACCCTGCAGCACCTGGCCTTGCATGGGACAACATGCCCCCCAACAGGGGCGACTTTAACCTTCTCTTGAAGCCACCCCCAAGATAACTTGGCTGACTTCTGAACCCCTCCAAAAAGTTTAACTTTTAGGCTCCTTAGTGTAGTTTCGACAAAAACCCAAAAAGTTAAAGTCCTAAGAGCCAGCCAGAAGGAAGCCAAGATAACTCACCAATCTTTCAAGGAAGCCCCGAGCCCGAGCCCAAAAACAGGCCTGACAGGCATCCGAAAAACTTTGGAGCAGGGAACCCTTGATGCAGACACTTGCCGAATGATCCCGGGGGGGCGATACGCACAGGGGCCCTTAGGTGTGCACATGTGCAGTACGGCGCCACATGTTACTTGCCATAATTGCAGTCTAGGATGGCCCCTAAAGCCCTCTGAAAAATATTCCTGAAACATGATCCTCTTAAACCCAATAGGGGAAATATAACATGTCCCAAGGGCCTACCTAGCAGTTCCTTCCCTCCCTACTCTCCAACAGTCGGACCCTTACCTGGCGGGGCTGGGGTGGGCGAGGGGCGGTGTTCCGGGCTGCCGGTACATGTACTCACCATGATGACCTAGACTGTATACTGTTGCTATGATGGTTGTGATGCGGATTATGCTATGATGCTAATCACTCGGGGAGTTACTCAACTCCTTCCGGCCTGCGACATGCCGCCGCCCTCAACAGTGACCTCGCCCTGCACGGAGGTAGGATTGCACGGAGTCAAGAGAGTTTCGATTTTGTTGTTTAGAGTTAGGCTTATGGAAGTGCTTGCAGTACTACGAGGAGTGCTGCCGCAAGCAACACGCATAAGGCTCAAAACCACGCATCCCAAAATTGTGGTCGTATACTCCATTCTACTTTCAGTCCTTCGAGTATGGACCATAGAGCCGGGTTCATTTTAAAAGTTAGTCTGAAAAAGGTGACCTTGGCAAAACCCTGCCACACACAAAACCTCCCTTTCCCAAGCACTTCAGATCAACGGTCCTTCGGCTTTCACCTGCGTGTGTTCTCAGGGCTGTGCGAAGCCAGGATTGGTGATGACAATGATACCCCATACTTCCTTCAATAGGCCCTCTTCTGGATTTGATCATGGGGATCAGAAGGCCGAAATGGCCGAATAGCCCATCCTACAAAGGTCTCTCTCTCTATCTCTAGCACCCGTATTCACGTAGCCAAAACTAGACTGAAATCCCGCACTCTGAACCTTAATTTTCCCCACAGCTCCAAATCCCTTTTCAGGTTCCAAGGTAACCTACCAAAACATCCCCTTTTGAGGTTCCAAGGTAACCTACCAAAACATCCCCTTTTTCAGGTTCCAAGGTAACCTACCAAAACATGGTCTTGGTTTCGGGGGTCTTGAGAATCAGGTAAACCCAAATCCCTAAACCCTAAACCCTAAACCCAAATCCCTCACTCTTCGTTGAGTCTGCCTCGCGCGCCGGCTCGACCGCCTTCCGGTGGCTTCGGTGTCCGTTCAGTTGTATTACACGTAAATACATAAATAAGCAAATAAGTAAATATAAATAAATATAAATATATATATATATATACATATATTATATATGTGTATATTCTAATTTGGCACATGTGAATTTGGCACATGTAAAAAGGTATATGTGTATATATATATATATATGTATATATATATATGTATGTGTATATATATATATATATATATATATATATAGAATATCGGGGCCTAATCAGATCGAATGGGCATACCTCGAGCAGTCCAGTGTGGAGTTGTATAGTATGGAGGAGACCATTTTTGGCAGTTAATCGGGATTGGTTCGGGATTCTGGACCAGGGTTTCAGGTTGTATCGGTTCTACGGATAGTCCCCCAAGTGCGCGCAACAAAAATGTGCATCTGCCACTTTTTTGCAGCCGTTGGCCATGATTGGGGGTACCGTCAGGCTCCCAAATCCTCAGCCCGATTGAGGTTTGTTGGGGTTTAGGGATTTAGTGTTTCGGGTTTCACCCTCGACCCCCGACTGTCTGCTTCACCTGGTTCAATGCCTTAATTCTGAGGCTGCTGGAGAAATATTGGTCGTTCAAGGTCCTCTACATGTAAGGGCACACCAAAAACGGGTTAATTTATAGCATCTGGCATTCCATAAGCCATGTAAGCCCTATACCCTGAACCGCCAAAACCCGAAGCTTCTTTTGATCCGAAACATCGCGGGTCTTCGGCTGAACAGCGGCTGTGGGCACTGCCTGGGCCGCGTGGATTTATCGGGTTCAGGTTTAAAAACACCAAACCCTAAACCCTACAAGAAGCCACCTCTCTTACCATCCCTGAAGTTTAGGGTTTAGGGTTTAGGCTTTAGGGTTTAGGGTTTAGGATTTTGGGTTTAGGCTAAGGGTGCCTTGTGTGACAGCGGACATCGTGAGACCTGAGGCCGTGCAGCCAGCTGAAAAAAGGCCCTTTTGGGAGGTTTCATGCGGTTCAAAGAGATCTTGTCCCTTACACGGATGCTACTGGGCGTCCTAGAGCAGACAAACCCTAACCCTACACCCTAAACCCTGAACCCCAAACCCCCAACCCTAAACCCTGAACCCCAAGTCCTAAACCCCAAACCCTAAACCTTAGACCCTAGACCCTAAACCCTCACCCTGAAAACCTGTCTGCCGCGGCACATCCTCCCGAGTGCTGGTCAGCTCGAGGCTGCCGGTGCCGCCGCCGCGGGCTGGACAAAAATGGGATTTCAGGGGCTTAGAAGGGTTCAATGGGGCTTCGTGGGGTTTGGTAGGGGGTTGTGGGGTTTAGTAGGGGGTAGTATTAGTAGGGTTTTTAGTAGAGCTTAGTAAGTTCTAAGTTCTAGTAGGGTTTAGTAGGGGCTGGTAGGGGATAGTAGGGTTTAGTAGGGTTTAAGTAGGTTTTCAAGCCTGGTAGGGCTTAATTCGGGTGTGGTTTTCGTGCTGCAGCCAATAGACTCAGCAGGTACTGTAAGCAACCCAGAACATCAGCCCCCACCCTCCAGCCGCCCGCCCACCGCCCACTTAACCCTCAACCCCCCCCACCCCCCAAACCCGAAGCCCTAAACCTAAGACCCCAAATGCCTGAAGCCCTATGCCCTATGCCCTAAACCATAAACCCTAAACCCTAAACCCTAAACCCTAAACCCTAAACCCTAAACCCTAAACCCGAATCCCCTGCAAAGCCCAAAGCCCGGAAGCCTTTTTGAAACCCTGAGAGCCCCGACCCTCAACCCTAGACACTCAATCCTAAACCCCAAACCCCAAACTCCAAACCCTAAACCCTGAACTCTAACCTCCACACCCTAAACCCTAAACCCTAAACCCTAAACCCTAAACACAAGTCTTGAAGCTTAAAGCCCTCCTCCGACGCTGGAGCTGGTGCAGCAGGGGCCGCCGCGGAGGGATCGGCGGAGGCGGCGGCGCCTGCAACCCACGCGGCTGGGGATGATACTTTTGGGGCTTCAAGGGTAAGGGAGGAGTTATTAACATTTTAAGGTGTTTAGATGCCAACTACCCTTTAGGAGGAAGCCCTAAACCCTAAACCCTAAACCCAAAACCCCAAACCCTGCCATTGCCCGTGCCACGTTGCAACCAGTAGCAACCCCCAAGTAGTTTCTTTTCGGGTGTCGCGGTTCTCTGGGTTGGCCTTGAAACCCTTTGACAAATGTTTGTATATAGGTTCCCTTATAAACTCAACCCTCAACCCTGTCGTTGGCCATGTTCGAGATATGCCCATCCAACACTCGCCCTTATTCTGGAGTCCTTAAGATACTTCACTACATTACGTACCCTATCTTCTCGGCCAAGAGCGCAGGCTTTCACCTTAGGCTGCACCAGAAACCCTGTAAGAGTCAGCGCTCCAGGCCCCTAGGCTCGATCTGCCCAGGCCTTCCTCCACACCTGCGCCCTCTGCGCCCTCTGCGCCCTCCGCGCCCTCTTCGGCTCCTGCATTCGAGCTCTCGGGAAAGGTCAAGCACTACAAGCCCTGAGCCCGAGTATTCAGGGTTTGGGCTTCACGGTGTACCTGGAGATTACACGGCATGTGTAACCGAACTATGAAACCCTAAACCCTAAACCCTAAACCCTAAACCCTAAACCCTAAATCCTAAACCCTAAACCCTAAGGGGGGGGAGGGGGTTGGACTTCGAAAGGCCTTCAGAGTCGAAGGTAGGGCTTCCCACAAAGCCTTAGACCCTGAAGCCTTAAAACCCGACAACACGAAACCCCTTTTAGGGTTTAGGGTTTAGGGTTTAGGGTCCTCATCCCTAAAAGCCCTAAACCCTAACCGGGCTTCCCCAAGGTTCAGCACCCCTTGCAACTGCAGAGGTTACGCCGCGGGGGTGTCCGCCTTAAACCCTAAACCCTAAACCCTAAACCCTAAACCCTAAACCCTAAACCCTAAACCCTAAACCCTAAACCCTAAACCCAAACCCTAAACCCTAAACCCTAAACCCTAAACCCTAAACCCTAAACCCTAAACCCTAAACCCTAAACCCTAAACCCTAAACCCTAAACCCTAAACCCTCCTCCGACAGCTGGGGGCATGTCGGGAACTTCCCCGAGGCCCTCCTCGCCTGCTCAATGCGGCTTTTGATTGAGTTTGGGGTTTGGGGTTTGGGGTTTGGGGTTTGGGGTTTGGGGTTTGGGGTTTGGGGTTTGGGGTTTGGGGTTTGGGGTTTGGGGTTTGGGGTTTGGGGTTGGGGGTTTGGGGTTGGGGTTTGGGGTTTGGGGTTTGGGGTTTGGGGTTTGGGGTTTGGGGTTTGGGGTTTGGGGTTTGGGGTTTGGGGTTTGGGGTTTGGGGTTTTAGGTTTTGGGTTTGGGGTTTGGGGTTTGGGGTTTGGGGTTTGGGGTTTGGGGTTTGGGGTTTGGGGTTTGGGGTTTGGGGTTTGGGTCAATGTGGCTTTGGGTGGTTTATGGGCTTTAAACAGGGTCTTGGGCTTAGGGTTGATAGGGTCTATAGGCTTTATGGGTTTTGCGTATGGGTTTTAAATAGGGCTTTGATAGGCTTTAAATGGGGTTCAAACAGGGTTTACAGGTTCGTAGGGTTTATAGCATTAAGAGGTTTCTACTTCGGTTTTCAATAGGGGTTTACAAGGTTGAAGTAGGGTTTCTGTTGTAGGGCTTAGAGCTTTGGGGCTTAGGCAAGCCGTAAACCGCCGATGACAGGAACCCCTGCCCACACCTGGAGGCGGGTAGTACCATCCTTCCGAGTCGTAGTAGCCACCCTGGCAATGTCTTTCGGGTTCAGAGGACTCAGAACAAGGGTTCAGAAAATGAGAGTGCAACAGCACACAGAAAGAGGCCTAAACCGTCAACCAAAAAGCCTGATGATCCTACTCCTCAGCTTCAGTTTCAGATAGCGTCCCCAACAAGCTATAGGGGCAACCCGATAGAGATGGGATCAATCAAAAGATGGTTCTTTTCGGGTCTCTACTTTGCTGCAGGGCACCTGGAAAGGACCCATATTTGATTTCAATTCATGGGGGGGCTTGCTCGGAGCCCTACCCTTCAACAAAGGGGAAACATGGCACCACTGAGGGGCTCCTCAGAACCAGCAAAGAAACCAAAGGCTTGGAGGAACAAGCGTTGAGAACGACAACAGCTGGCGTGATGGGTTCCCAGCGCATTCCCCCCCCCCTCCCCCCCGCCTCCTCCCCCCAAAAACCCTTAAACCCCAAACCCTAAACCCTAAACCCTTAAACCCCAAACCCCAAACCCCAAACCCCAAACCCTAAACCCTAAACCCTAAACCCTGTCAGCCCCTATCAGCCCCAGACTGGAACGAGTTTGGACTCAAACCGCCGTGGCGCATGGCAGCTATGGAGGAGATCCTGGGGACTTCTTTGACGTGTCTGAGCCTCTTCTTCGGTCGATTCGCCGTCCTTCTTCCTTGGCCATCACTGAACTCAATCAGGTTTTAGGTGTTGTTTAGGATTGAGAGAAGGAAGCTACCAAAAGGAGCAGAGACATTGAGGGTTCCACCTTTTTTCACTCCTAAACCCCAAACCCTACTAAACTGCCCTCAGCCCCAAACCCTCAGCCCTCAGCCCCATTCAGGGGGTCTGGGATGGCTCCCAGGTTGCAAAAAAAAGTTCCCCAGCCCCCACCCTGGCGAACCTTGAAGCCCTTGAGGATGGCAACCCTGAGCACCCTAAAGCCCTAGAAGCCCCCTAAAGATCCCCCCAAAAACCTCTAAAGACGCTTAAAACCCCCTAAAAACCCTAAAGATCCCCCAAAAACCCCTCAAGACCCTCACAGCCAAACCCAGAGCCACGTAATCCTGCGCCATGCCGCTTCTTCTTCTTCTTTTTCTTCCGCTTCCCCTTCGTGAGCTTCGCCCACGAGTCCTCCACGTGCGAGCCCGACTCTTTCCTTGGCAAGGTTGGGAGGGCTTTGGGTTTTGGGTTTGCGGTTTAGGGCTTGGGGTATTGGGGCTCTCAAGCGCAACCCTAAACCCGAAACCCGGGTTCATAGGGTTTACCGGGCTCATGGGTCGGGCTGATAAGGTAAGAAGAGTGTATCGGGTTTGCAGGGCTTAGGGTCCGGTGCGAGCTGGGAGAAGACACGTCCCAAGTGCAGCTAAAACGGAACTAGCTTCAATTCGGCCCAAACCTCAATGAAGTGATGTAGGGTTTTGGACGTCATTCCTACAAACTGACATGCCCTAAACCCAATACGCGTAGGCAGCGAGGATCTTTACCTTGAGGTGGTCGTCAGCAGCATCGAAAACGGCCTGAGGCTTGCATTGTTGTTGCACGCTCTGTTTCCTAAACCCTAAACCCAAAACCCTAAACCCAAAACCCAAAACCCAAAAACCCTAAACCCTAAACCATCCAACTGCTCCACTTCCCCTCCTTCCTGGACACTAGTCATCTCAGCACAGCACTGACCCCTAAGTCTCGACCTGGGCAGCTCTCGGCGGTGTGCATGAAGTCTTATACCGTGTGGTGTGCGTTGTTCAGGGCTTTGGGCTTGGGCCTCCCATCCCTAATCCCAAAGCAGGGATGATTGAATGATGAATGATGAATGATGAATGATGAATGATGAATGATGAATGATGAATGATGAATGATGAATGATGAATGATGAATGATGAATGATGAATGATGAATGATGAATGATGAATGATGAATGATGAATGATGAATGATGAATGATGAATGATGAATGATGAATGATGGATGATGAATGATGGATGATGAATGATGAATGATGAATGATGAATGATGAATGATGAATGATGAATGATGAATGATGAATGATGAATGATGCTGATGATGATGATTATTATGATTTTTGCTATTATTATGATTGTTCTTCTTCTTCTTCTTCTTCTTCTTCTTCTTCTTCTTCTTCTTATCGTTTAATATACTTTTTGTGCCGGGGAGGGGGGCTCCCTAAACCCTGAACCCACAAGTGCCTTGCCTCCAAGATCCAGTTGGTCGTAACCATTTTGGTGAAGACTCGGACGTAAATCACCTTCATGATGGCCTCCGCTAGGGTTTAGGGTTTAGTGTTTAGGGTTCAGGCGCGAACCCGGAACCAGGCTGAGGTTGGGCTTCAGGACTCCGAGCATCTGGGGTTTAGAGGCTTAGGGGTTTAGGGTTCAGGGTTCCGGGGTTCCGGGGTTCAGGGGTTCAGGGGTTGAGGGGTTCAGGGGTTGAGGGGTTGAGGGGTTTAGGGCGCCGGGTGACCGGTCACGACCGGGATCTCGGAAGATCTTCTTGTATGTAGCTATTCAAACATCACCTTGCATCCAAACCCTAAATCACCTAATCCCCAAGCCCTAAATCCTCAGACTCCCACCAATGAATCCCGAAACTACATCTGCACCTGACCCCCTAATCGAGCGCACCGGCTAGCGGAGACTCGGTCGGACTCTGCACCCTAAACCCTCAACCTCCAACCCGAAACCCCCCACCCTAAACCCTCAACCCTAAACCCTAAACCCTAAAATCCTAAACCCTAAACCCTAAACCCTAAACCCAAACCCGAAACTTTAAACCCTAAACCCTAGACCCTGCACCCTTAAACTCAAACCCGAATCCCCCGAAAGCCCCCAAGAAGCTGATCCTTGGTCAGGGCCAAACCCCCCACCCTAAACCCTCAACCCCTAAACCCTAAACCCTACCCCTAAACCCTAAACCCTAAATCCTAAGGCCCAAAGCAGGGGATCCTTGGTCAGGGCCAGGGGATTCTGCAGTTTCTGGATGATCGCGTCTTTCGCGCCGCTGGTGTCGATTTTGACCTGAGCTCAAAGTTTAGGGTGTAGGGTTTCGGGTTCAGAGTTTAGGGTTTAGGGTTCAGGGCCTAAGGTTTACGGGAAACTCTAGACCGCAAATCCCCCTTAGGGGTTTCGGGCCTAAGGTTTACACCCCTGGCCCCTAAACACCAGCCAAAAGCCTAGGCCCCAACTCCTTGGTTTAAGGGTTTAAGGGTTTAGGGGTTTAACCTAAACCCTAAACCCTAAACCCTAAACCCTAAACCCTAAACCCTAAACCCTAAACCCTAAACCCTAAACCCTAAACCCTAAACCCTAAACCCTAAACCCTAAACCCTAAACCCTGAAGGGTTTAAGGGTTTCAGGGGTTTAAGGGTTTATAGAAGGGGCTCCAGGGTGGGCTGCCCCGCAGCTGTGTGCCTCCTACCGCTGCGACAGCACATCCAACTTGCCTGGAAGCCACAATCAGCTGAAGGACCCAGCTAGCCTAAACCGTGACTCCTTCTAAACCCTAAACCCTAAGCCCTAAACCCTAAACCCTAAACCCTAAACCCTAAACCCTAAACCCTAAACCCTAAACCCTAAACCCTAAACCCTAAACCCTAAACCCTAAACCCTAAACCCTATAAACCCTAAACCATAAACCCTAAGCCCGTAACCCTAGACTCTAAACCCCCCCAAAAACTCAGGCTTTCTTGGAGCCTAAGGCCTCCCATGATTCCACTCGATACCCAAGAAAACAGCAGGGACCGCAACAATTGGTTTTTGGGGTTTTTTAGGGTTTAGGGTTTAGGGTTTAGGGTTAGGGTTTAGGGTTTAGGGTTTAGGGTCTAGGGTTTGGGGTTTAGGGTTTGGGGTTTAGGATTTAGGGATGCCCGGCAAGATGCCGCCGTGCGGGTGGCGTACATCATCCAGAGCCTCAGCTGAGGGGTTTGCAAGGCTTCTCAATCCCCCGTGATACAAAAAAACGAAAAAACAAGTGTATGTATGCTCAGAAAATATGTATACATATCTAAATATAAGTATACACATAAATATAAGTGCATAATTATATATATATATATATGTATATATGTATACAGAACCATATGCACATATAAATGAACAAACGATCTTCTTTACTGGTCTTGACCAAGATTTGGGGGTACTTTGGGGAGGTTGAGAGGCGCTTGCCACGCACAGGTGCTCCAACAATCATTGGTGTAGAGCTGCCGGTGTTGATCTACATTCCGGGTCCTTTCGGGTCGGTGTGACTATTTTCTAGTTTAGCATGACAGCAAGGGCACACTTTGATCAGCCCTCAGATGGTAGTTTAGTGTTCGAAACGTCCAGCACTCAATCCGAAACCCTAAGGCCACCCCGGAACAAAACGAGTGGAGGGCTTCCTCCAAACCCTAGACCCTGAACCCTAAACCTTTCATAAGGGGTTCTTATAGTCTCCTCCCCCAAAAGGCTATGGGCCCATTTTCAACGTAGTCGGGTGTTGGGGTTTTTGGGTGAAGCATGCCATCTGGCGGCGTGTGCGCAATGAAGAAGCCGAGGGCCGTTATAAGGCAGATGCCCTTCTGCTTTTTGATCTCAGCTGTGGGCATGCTAGCAGGTCACGTGAGACTGCAAGAGAATAGTAGCCATCCCTATTGGGTGTTCCCAAACTAGAGCTTAGCCGTTTAAAGATGCTGCATGACCCGATCTGAAGCAGGGACCAACACGACGATCACGGCAACGACCGTTGCAACTGCGAGTGCAACTATCACTTTGTAAAACTGCACCACGGCCACCGCAAACACCACCACCACGACCACGAGCGCGGCGAGTTCATCAAATCACGGCCACAGCGAAGACAACGACTTCCCCGAGACTCCAAAAGCCCTTAATTAAGGAATATACCTTATACTCGGAACCCTCATATGACTTAAGGCACATTCCTTAACTAAGGGGTTTTGGAGCCTCTGGGTTCTTTGAAGGCTACTTCACAATGCCCCCTGACTACTGAGAGAACAGCTGCGCTGCGAACTTTCCGGTGCCTTCGCCACCCCCTTGCTGCTGCCCACTCAGTCCCGCACCCTGTCCTGTGCTTTCTCCAGCTTCTTGCGGCTCTTGATGTCAATAGCCACCTCGAGGGCACGTGTGGGGCTAGCTCTCTAAATCCTAGGGGTCCCTTCTTGGGGGGTCTCTTTTTTATAAGGTAAATCATAGGGTCCCTTTTTGGGGGTCCCTTTGTATTAAGGGTGCTTATGACTACATGGGGGTACCCCCAGAAAGGGGCCATAAGTTAGGGACTACCCATGACATGAACGGCCTCCGCCAAAGTGCACATGGAGATTCAGTCCACTTGCTGTAGCTCAAACCTAAATGGGGGGGGGGGGGGGGGGGGCTTTGCAAAAATGAGGGACCCCTAATATAAAACCCAAAAAGAAGGCTTCCCTTATAACTTATAACAAGGACCCCAAGAAGGTACCCCTCATTTCGGGAAGCCCCTTAAATCCGAGCTCTCGAGGTCCCCCGAGCGTTGGTCTTCATTCGGTTCTAGGTCGGTAGGATTTTGTTTTGGATCCTAAAGGGCCCTGAACCTCTCCGCAGGCAAGCGGAGACCATGCACCAACAGATTCCCCAAGTCCCTCTAGGGTTTCGGGTTTCGGATTTCGGGCTTGGGTCGGGATGCGAGTCGTTCCAGAGCCTTGAGTAGGGATGCACAGGTAACGAAACACAAACGCGTCCTGCCGATCGTGACACTACCTGTCATCCTCACCCCTAGACCCGGAAGCTTGTGAACATGTAGAGATAGTCGTCTAGCCATGGTCACAGTCATTATAACCCAAGTCCTCAATCCTAAACCCCTAGTAACATCAAGAATTGCTCCAAAGTCTCAACTCCCAACCCCCAACCAAGCCCTTGTAAGCCTCACGACCAGGGTTTAGGGTTTAGGGTTTAGGGTTTAGGGTTTAGGGTTTAGGGTTTAGGGCTAGGGTCAGCCACAAGAGGCCACAAACCCTGAACCCACCTCCCCGGCTTGGAAGTCCAAGGCCCTCCACACGGCAAGGCAGCACCTTACGCGGGGTTTAGGGTTTAGGGTTTAGGGTTTAGGGTTTAGGGTTTAGGGTTTAGGGTTTAGGGTTTAGGGTTTAGGGTTTAGGGTTTAGGGTTTAGGGTTTAGGGTTTAGGGTTGGGGTTTAGGGTTTCGAACCCCCCCTACTTGCTTAAGAACACAAAAAAATACTCCCTATATTATTGCCCTTACAAGGAGGACTTTTTGTGATTTGTGTTTTTGGTGCTCTTAAGCCATTAGTAGCAATGTGGGGTTTAATTCAGGGCTTACCCGGATTTCGGGTTGGGGTTTAGGGTTTGGGGTTTGGGGTTTAGTGTTTGGGGTTAGTGGTTTAGGGTTTGGGGTTTGGGCTTTGGTGTTTGGAGTTGGGGTTTGGGGTGTGGGGTTTGGGTTTTGGGGTTTGGGGTTTTGGGTTTTGGGTTTGCGGTTTGGGTTTGGGGGTTTTAGGGTTTGGGGTTTTTGGGGTTTGGTTTTTTTGGGGTTTGGGGTTCTTAGGGTTTGGGGTCCGGGGTAGGGTTTTCAGGGTTTCGGGTTTAGGAGTGTAGAGGTTTAGCGGTTTAGAGTTGAGGGGTTTAGGGGTTTGGTTCGGACCTTGCAAGTATGAAGCCACCCATCAAACCGTTTGGTTTCGTCAGGGTACGCCGCCCTCCTGGCCCCCTACCCCCCCAAAGCAAGCCATCCGAAAGCCCGTAAACCCTAAACCCTTATAAACCCTAAACCCTAAACCCCAAACCCAGAACCCTTAACGAAACCCTACAACCCCCAACCTAACGCCTCAACACGTCCGAGTGGCATGGCACAGCTGAGAAGGGGGGAGCCGCCGATTTGCGAGAAGAAGACCAGGACAAAGAGGATGCCTGTCAGCGGCTTCGGGTTGAGTTTAGGGTTTCGGATTTATATGTGTATATGTTTACATATTTAAACTAAAGTTTCAAAGCATATACAGGTCTATAGGAACATGATAAGCTACATACATACTTACATACACGGATGGAGTGATTTTGTTGCCGGTGAGACACTCTTGGCGAGAAGTTACAGGGCCGGTCGCCTAGAAGATCCACGAAACGGCCCTTCGAGCCCAGAACCCTCATACAAGGACTAAGAATTTTAAACCCTAATCTCTCAACTCCTTAACCCTCTAGGGTTTAGGGTTTAGGGTTTGGGGTTTAGGGTTTAGGGTTTCGGGTTTAGGGCTAAACCCCATAAGCCCCAAACATCCCGTAGTTGGGGTCTGAAGCTCTTGGGGGGGTGCTGCGGTCCGAAGAACGTCAGCAGCTTAAGGGCTTCCAAAGGCTTAGGGTGATGGGCTCTTGGGGTTTCGGGCTCTTGGGGTTTAGGGTTGGTTTAGGGTTTAGGGTTTAGGGTTTAGGGTTTAGGGTTTAGGGTTTAGGGTTTAGGTTTTAGGGTTTAGGGTTCTTTTTTATGCATGGATCTGGGAATGAGAGGAAGCCCCCAAAACCACGAACCCGCAAAAGCCCTAAGGCCCTAAACCATCTGAGAGCGTGGACGAAAGCCGTCGATCTCTTCTTATTCTAGTGCAGAAGCTTTTGCTTTGTTTCTCTCTCTCTCTCTCTCTCTGTGTCTCTCTCTCTCTCTCTCTCTCTCTCTCTCTCTCTCTCTTTAGGGAACTCCAAAGGAGCCAAGCTGAAGTTGTGGGCCTGGCAGTGTCACGAAAACGGTAATCGACTGCAGGTAGCCCGGCAGGCAGGAGCGATTGAGCACAGCTTTCCTTGGAAAGGCCAATGCGAGGTTTCGGGCTTAGGGTTCAAGGTTACGGCTTACCAAAAAGAATATGCCTTAAATCATATTAGGGATCCCTGTTTATGCTAAGGTATTTTCCTTAATTCAGGGGTATTGGGCTCTTTGGGTAGGACTCTAGACCCTAACCCCCTTAGTGCTTCACTCTCTGCAAGGATGGAACTCGCCGAAAGCAACGGTCAGCCGAGGACACCCGTTTGCCACAACTCACCGCTACCCTAAACCCTGAAACCCTGAAACCCTGAAACCCTGAAACCCTGAAACCCTGAAACCCTGAAACCCTAAACCCTAAACCCTAAACCCTAAACCCTAAACCCTAAACCCTAAACCCTAAACCCTAAACCCTAAACCTAAACGTGAACAACGCACCTCTCAGCCGGCTCTAGGACCCAGGAAGCACCCCATCAACACACAAGCAAGAGTGCCCGAGGAAGTCATTCCCTTCTTAGGTGCATGGACCTGAAAAGCTAACATTAAATCCCCCTCCCCCCCCCGGCCCGGCCATGTTTCGCCGGCTTGTTACCTTCCGTCCCCAGAGCATGCCAAGCTGACCTTTCTTTCTAGTCAACCAGACCTACACTTCTTAGACCGAAAGCTAGTGCTGGCTGCCTCATAACTTTAGTGAAGACATGAAGTTGATATGGATCATGGTTTATGTGCCCTTTTACACGAGAAACCAATCAAGCTGTTAGAGCTCTCCGTACGTCTCCAAATCACCTTGTGTTATATGTGTATGTATGATGCTTGTGTGTGTACATCTAACCCCCCCCCCCCCCCCCCCCCCCCTTCCCCCCCTCCAATATCAGGGGTCGTATTGTAAGCCTTCTCTTGGCTGCACTTAGGAGGGTAGTAAAAAATTAAACTTTTAGCTGCCTTATTCAGAAACCCAATAAACCCACAAAGGCTAAAGATCTAAAGTTACAGTAAAGCACCACAAAGGTATTATAAGCCTTCTGTTTGGGCGCAGGGGGCAGAGTTGATTGGCCAAGCCCAACCGAGCTGCACATTCGCCACACCGGCGGCCAGGCCGTCGACCACACCAATGATGAGCCTGCCAGCATTTCAAAGCCCTCAAAACCCTCAATCCAAAAAATACTCAGCCTCAACCCTAAACCCTAAACCCTGAAACCTAAACCCTAAAACCCAACCCTAAACCCTAAACCCCAAACGCTGAACCCTAAGGCCCCAGACAACGACTCGGAAGGTTTTGCGCGTTCTGGGTGCTGAAATGATGCGTTCATCCTGCAGGGGGTCATGCTTGGGCTTCGTGTTTGTCAGGCCTTAGGGTTCAGGGTGAAGGGTTGAGGGTTAAGGGTTTTGAATGTTTCGGGTGTAGGGTTTAGAGTTTAGGGTTGAGGGTTTAGCATAGCACATAAACCCTAAACCCTAAACCCTAAACCCTCTACCCTAAGCCCTGTACAGTATATGTGCACTTGGGGGCGGGTCCGAGATTCTCAGTCAAGCCTCGGTTTGATGCTGTGTGCGAACTGGCCTTCTACGGCTTCTACAGGCCCATACCTCTAAACCCTAAACCCTAAACCCTGAACCATAAACCCTAAACCCTAAACCTTAAACCCTAAACCCTTCTACTTCATGATACCAACCTTCAACACACACGCTCTCTTCTGATTCTTCTTTTGCCCTCCCACTCTCTCTCTCTCTGTCTCCCTCTCTCCCTCCCTCTCCCTTTTCCTCTTCAAGTTCTAGCTTTTTGGGGTTGAGGGTAATTGATGTGCAACATCCACTGGAAGCGTCTAGGCCAGTAGCGCCCAATGGCAGCCGAGCATCGATGCCAGAGGCAGGGAATAGGACACTGCGCAGTACATGCTCACAGCCGTAGTCACCAAGATGTAGCCTGAGACGTCCCAGGATAGGCGAAACCCTATAATCCCATAAATAGGAATGCCCCGAAGAGAGAAAATTGGAGCCCTATGATTTCGAAGCTAGAATTCTGCCACCCCATACTGCTTTCAATAAGCCCTTGCTAGGGCCCCTAAACCCTAAACCCTAAAACCCTAGACCCTAAAACCCTAAAAACCTGAGACCCTTCCCTGAACCACCCCTTTTAGGGTTGGGTGTGGCCGAAAAGTGCTGTCGCGGGCAGCAGAATGCGCACATCTTCATGGCGGCGATCATGAGGGACTTGAACGTGCAGATGGCCTGCAACGACCACGTCTCCCTCTTTCCCTCAACAACCCCCCTGACGAAGCCCGAATTTCCACGACTTGAACGCATGTATCCTAAACACCTGACTTTGCAAATCAGAGCAGCAGCTAGATCCCTCTCAAGCCTTGCCTGGACCTCCAGAGTACCCAGAAAGTAATAGCTTACATGTCCTTATTACGGGCTGAGGGCCAACTCTATTGCGGAGACTGCAAACCCCTACATTTGGGAACCCCGGGCCTACATTTCGTGCAGGTGTTTGCTGCAAAAACCATGTGTTTCTCAGGTATGCTCTACACTCCGACACACACCCACACACACACACACACCCTAAACCCTAAACCCTAAACCCTAAACCCTAAACCCTAAACCCTAAACCCTAAACCCTAAACCCTGAAGCCCAAGGTCCCAAACCCCCAAAACCCTGAGGTAATTGAACCGCTGAACCCTCGCACAAAGA
>CAJNDS010002319.1:55000-65000 GCA_905221605.1 Symbiodinium natans
CAAAAGTGGGCAACGGTGACTTTCCTGGCCTCAAAAGTGGGCAACGGTACTTTCCTGGCCTCAAAAGTGGGCAACGGTGATTTTCCTGGCCTCAAAAGTGGGCAATGGTGATTTTCCTGGCCTCAAAAGTGGGCAACGGTGACCTTCCTGGCCTCAAAAGTGGGCAACGGTGACTTTTCTGGCCTCAAAAGTGGGCAACGGTGAATTTCGGCTTCAAAAAGTGGGCAATGGTGAATTTCCTTTTCCCCGAATTTTTCAAGGTTTTTCAAGGTTTTTCAGAGGTTTTCAGTGTTTTTCAATTTCAATGTGTTTCAGGATGTTTCAGGGCTTTTAACCCTCAATTCTAATGAAGGGCAGCCCCCGCGACCTTTTCACAGCCTAGTTTTGGTCAAGGGGGGGTCGTGTTTTTCAATTTTAAAGGCAAATAATCTTCGGAGACCCCCCCTAACCTCAAACTCCGACCCCCCCTTGGGAGGGAAAGTTTGCCTCCAAAAACACCCCCAAATGAGGGGGACCCCAGGATCGGCCCGGGTCCCTATTAAAAATGCGATTTTTTAGTACTGAAATCGACGGTTCTGGGTGGCCTCGTTTTCTGGGTTTTTGACCACGAGCCTTCACCGATAGGGGCTTCTAATCCGTAGGGTTTAGGGCCCTAAGAGCATAAAGGGCTTGTTGTCGGCCTTAGATTAGATTTCGGGTTTTGGGTCCGTTAAAAACTAACTACTGGGAATGTATTGAGTGAACTTTGTATTTTCTCAATGTTATGGGTTTCTTGGGTGGGTGGGTTTTTTTCCAACGCTTGGGAGCTGGCCTCGTGAATGCTCGGACTTGAGATGCTGAACCCTAAACCCTAAACCCTAAACCCCAAACCCTAAACCCTAAACCCTAAACCCTAAACCCGAAACCAGCCTGGTCTTCCCGCTCAAGCCGGGTGAGATTGTTGTATGCCTGGCATCGTGGCTCGGAGGGCTCCCTCGGTTTAAGGCTCAGGGTTTAGGGTTTAGGGTTTAGGGTTTAGGGTTTAGGGTTTAATTAGGGTTTAGGGTTTAGGGTTTAGGTCACTATGAGTGGTTTTGCGGTGGCTCTTAGTTTTACGTTCATACTCTTAAAGCCACGTTATAAGCCTCCAACTTCCTCGGTTCCTGAAGGAACCGCCCCCTCGTCTGGCTTCATGGGGGTCACAGTGGGAGCCTAACTTGTGAACCCAAAAGGGAAGGTAGCGCCAGGGGGGGGGGGGATCCAATCGCCCAGCCCAGCAGGCTCCATGACCTTTTCAGGTTAGCGGGAAATTAAGCCCCAAACCCTAAACCCTAAACCCTAAACCCTAAACCCTAAGCCCTAAACCCTAAACCCTAAACCCTAAACACTCTGTGGGCATTTTCAAGCCTGAGTGGGCCCCACACGTGAAGCCCCAAGAGCCTACCATGAGAGCCCCCTAGAAAGCCCGAATCATTGTCCCGACGTTCTCCAAGGAAGAAGCCTCAAGTTGTAACCAAGACACCCGCCAAGTATGGTCCAAGAGTATATCCCTCAACCCTAAACCCTAAACCCTAAACCCTAAACCCTAAAAGCGCATTCGGCTCCCAGGGGTTTTTGCACATGATGCGCCTTCACCAGCTTGTGGCGCAAGGCAGTGATCTCCGGCTCGTCCTCCAAGGTTGGCCGAAAAGAAGCCCCACCATTTCTTCGGCCCCTAAACCCTAAACCCCAAACCCTAAACCCCAAACGGCCCAAACCCCAAACCCCAAACCCCAAACCCCAAACCCTAAACCCTAAACCCTAAACCCTAAACCCTAAACCCGTGCTTAGACTGTCTATACGGTCTTGTGGGGCGAATGAGCTTGTAGGATGCAGGGCTTCTGGCCCTTTTGTTGAGGCTCCCTCTCATGAAGATATTTAGGATTGCCTTACTAGGGTCCCCCCGCCACAGTCCTTCCCACCATAATCCAGGATATTTTAACTGCTTAAGCGCCTCCGGGGACGCGGGGAAGGTTGGAACCCAAGACTATTTTGGGCCAAACCCCCTCCCGGCCAATCATGAACAAAAGCCGTGTTAAGGTAGGGTGCAGAACCCCGAAACCCTGAAGCCCACGAGGCCTATAGAAAGCCCAAACCTGGACTACCAGCAAATTGAGTTGCATTCTGGCCTTTAAATGCCCCTGTGTTGCCCTATAACTTTGTTGCTGGGCGCCATAGGTTGGGTTTGTATGCTTCCAGAGTGAGAACCTCGCATAAGTTTGTCTATTGGACCGCAAAGTACACGTATCAAAAGCCTAAGTGGGCATCTTGGCAGCAGTTTTCGTGTAACAACTGGCTTCCGCCTTAAAGGCTCTCCCAGCGGGTCGCCAAATTGGGGTCTCCGCTGGCTGGCAGAATGATGGGATCCTGATGAGGATACCACCAAGCCTTAGCCTTATACCCTACACCCGATAGAAGCGCTCTCAACCCTAACCACCACACCCCTAAACCCTAGACCCTACTTGCAGGTTCATGGTACCTAGTAACCCAATTAGAACTGTACTTATAACCCAGTTCTAGTTGGAGGGGCTTAAATGTGGGCGATAACTACACTTATGCTGGGTTACTAAGTACCCTGAACCTCCAAGTATGATCCCTGCACCCTTAAACCCTAGCCCTAAACCCTAAACACTAAACCCCAGACCCATAATTAAACCCTACACCCCTAAACCCCTGAACCCCTAAACCCCTAAACCCCTGAATCCCTAAACCCCTAACCCTAAACCCTAAACCCCAACCCTAAACCGTAAACCGTAAACCCTAAACCCTAAACCCTAAACCCTAAACCTCCCCCCCCCCCCCAACTGGGCACCTCTTCACGGAAAATGAAGGCAGCTCCCCAGTCGTTCAGCCAACCCGCACCTTTCCACTTCCCAGAAGTGCAAATTTGGCTTTCGGGGTTTAGGGTTTAGGGTTTAGGGTCTAGGGTCTAGGGTCTAGGGTCTAGGGTCTAGGGTTTAGGGTTTAGGAGTCTCTGGCTGTAGGGACTTAGGAATTTTGAGGTTGAGGCTTGAGGGGTGTAGGGTCCAGGGGTTGAGGGCTTTGGGTTAGGGGTCTAGAGCCAGATTCCAGGGGTTGGGGCCTCTAAACGTCTAAGCCATGAGAGTTTACACGGGCTTGAGGTCCAAGGTTTCTGTCCAATGCGAACCAAATCGTACCCAAACATCCTTGTGGAAAGGGGCCTTCTCTGTTCCTAGAGCCCACCCTAAACCCTAAACCCTAAACCCTAAACCCTAAACCCTAAACCCTAAACCCAAAGTGCGGACGCAGTCAAGCCCCAGCCTGCCCTTGTTCTCCGTAGCCCTAACCGACCGACAACCCCAAAAGTCCAAGCAACCCACCAACGCCCTAGCCTCCCCTGAATGAACCTTAAGTCCTCAAACCTAAGCCTTAAATCTCGAGCAACCCAAAACCCTAAACCCAAGACCCCTTAAACCCCAAACTCTCAACCCTGAACCCTAAACCCCTTAAACCCTTAAACCCTTAAGCCCCTATCCATAAAACCCTAAACCCTAAACCCTAAACCCTAAACCCTAAACCCTAAACCCTAAACCCTAAACCCTAAACCCTAAACCCTAAACCCTAAGGTACCCTACACCCTAAGTGGGTGCCAGGTCTCAGGGCGATTGAACCTCACAACTCGCCAAAGCGGCGTCGTTCCGTGAAGGAAGCGGCGCCGGCTGGGTCCGGGTTACTCTCGCCCACCTTGGATTTAGGGTTTAGGGTTTGGGGTTTAGGGTTTAGGGGTTTAGGGGTTTAGGGTTTAGGGGTTTAGGGGTTTAGGGGTTTAGGGGTTTAGGGTTTAGGGTTTAGGGGTTTAGGGTTTAGGGTTTAGGGTTTAGGGTTTAGGGTTTAGGGTTTAGGGTTTAGGGTCCGGGGTTTAAGGGTTTAAGGGGTTTAAGGTCTAGGGTTTAGGTCACCGAGCCGAGAAAAGATCGTGCAGGGACATGGGGAGCAGCTGGTTGAGGCTTTGGGGCTTAGGGTTTTTAGGGTCTCCAGTTGTGGGATCAGCGTTATGTGCGCTTTCACGATTGGGCACCAAGACTTGTCCCGGGTTTTTCATGATGGTGAGCCGCAGCTCGCTTGCAAGCCCCTTAAGAGGCATGGAAGAAACCCTAAACCCTAAACCCAAAACCCTTAAACCCGGAGCCCGAGTGTCTTTGCTTTTGTTGAGATGCCCACCTCTCTGGACTCCACGGCCGAACGCCAAGCCAACTAAAGCAAGGAGCACTTAGAATGGCTCTTGGGCTACTGTGTGTGTGTGTGTGTCTTAACATACATACAGGGTGGGGCCCCCTAGTTATAAGTAGACGTATAAGAGCCCTTAATTGGGTGATAAGGATCCTAAACTAGGTTATAAGGCTACAGTTAGTGTAGTAAGGGGGCCCCTCCTTGTATTTATGTACATACTCAAGAGCGAAACCTAGGGCGGCTAGGGCTTAGGGTTAAGGTTTTCAGGTGTAGGGACAGCGTTTAAAGCCACCTGCCTCTTGACACCTTCCCAAAAGCCAAATCCCAAACCCTAAAACCCTAAAACCCTGAAACCCTAAAACCCTAAAACCCAAAAACCCAAAAACCCTCAAACCCTAAAACCCTGAAACCCTAAAACCCTCAAACCCTCAAACCCTCAACCCCTCAAACCTTCAAACCCTTAAATCCTAAAACCCCTAAAACCCTAACCCAAGAGCCCAAGCTCGAGTCCTCCTCATCCACTAATTGCTTGACAACCCCCCCCCCCCCCCCCCCCCCCCCCCCCCCAAAAAAAATATATAAGGAAATATCATTCCTTATGAAGAAATATAGGGTTTTTTTTTTTTTATTCGTTTGGGTTCTTAAGCAAATAGTAGTCATCCAAGTGCGATCCCAGGATCCGCGTTCAGGTTGGCCTTGCTGAGGGCTTTGTCCTGCTTGGAGCTTCATGGTACCTATTCACCAACTATAACAGGTTTTAGGGTTTAGGGTTAGGGTTCCCCCTTACACTAACAGGCCTGAATAGGGATTATAGTCCCCCCCCCCCTCCCTCCAATGTTTTTCCCTTATACTAACGGTCCTTAATAGGGATTGTAGTACCCCCCCCCCCCCCTCCCCCCCCCCCCTCCCCCCCCCCCCTTTCCCCCCCCCCCCCCCTCCCCCCCCCCTCCCCCCCCCCCCCTCCCCCCCCCCCCCTCCCCCCCCCCCCCCTATTATACACATTATTGAGGACTGTTAGTTTCAGGAGGAGCATTCCAGGCTTTAGGAGCTTTGCGCTCCAGACCATAACACGAGACCCCCTTGGAAGTTCATGGTACTTATTGACCAGCTAGAACTGTACTTTTAACCCACTTATAAGCCCTTTAGGTGCCCACTAATATGGTCAGAAGTACAGCTATTAATACAGCTACCCTAAACCCTAAACCCTAAACCCTAAACCCTAAACCCTAAACCCTAAACATCCCAACCTAAAGCCCTCAAACCTGCAGACCACCGAAGCTGTATCTCTCTCATGACTGCAGTACGGTCCTGCTCGTTCGCGCAAAAGCCTGGCTTCATCACGTAGCCTTTCCTGCGGGTCTCTTTTCTGTGAAGGGGGGTTCAAGGTTTTCGGGTTTAGGGTTTGCAGTAGGGCTTAGCATCTAGTAACAAAGGCTCTATCCTTGGATTCGAGGAACCTTGCCTTTGCAAAGATCCTTGAGGTAGGAGAAGGGCCATATTCGGAGTATGTGAAGGGGGAGCCTTTAGAGGTACAACCTTCGGGGTACGAGTCTTAATCCCTTGATGGATTCTCCCTAAGTACTTGCTATTTAAAGAAGCTCTGCCATGGAAGCTATGTTATGAGCTATTGGGTTGGCCTTGAAACCCTTCGAAAATGTTTGTGTACAGGGTCCATTGTAAGGCCAGATAAGGACACCACAAAACATGCCAAAAGCTAACTTAGGCTATCAACTTTGCCAGGTGCAAGAAATTAAGGTGAAGGAGCTTGCGCAACCGAAAGCCTAGACGCCCGAACCAGCCGCTACATGCCACTGTTATTCCATCCAACGCAAAGCCCAAACGCGTCCTAAACCCCAACGCTCTTCTTCAAAACCAAACCATAAACCCTGAACCCTGAACCCTGAACCCTGAACCCTGAACCCTGAACCCTAAACCCTAAACCCTAAACCCTAAACCCTCAACCCTAAACCCAAAGCTCTGCCAAGGCACCCAAAGAGCGAGGCCATCATGGTGAGCGCTGTCGGAATGACGCCAGGATACCTCAAGCTTGGGGGTCTGAAGGTTGAGGGGCAGGGTTTAGGGTTTAGGGTTTAGGGTTTAGGGTTTAGGGGCTGGGGATTTGGAGGTTGAGGGTCTGGGGGCGAGCAAGTAGAAACAAGGCAAAGCAGTGGTTCTGGAGAGAGCCAGTACCTTTTACCCTGGGGACCAAGTGAATGCTAAAATTGTGGTCATTTACCCTAAACCCTAAACCCTAAATCCTAAACCCTAAACCCTAAACCCTATACTACGATATCTCCTATGGTCTGCCAGGAAAAACTTTAGATCAACCCCCCATACGCCTTTGTTCAAGAGTATTGTGCATTCTGAGGTTTAGGGGTTAGGGTTTAGGGTCTATAGGGTTTAGGGTTTAGGGTTTAGGGTTTAGGGTTTAGGGTTTAGGGTTTAGGGTTTAGGGTTTAGGGTTTAGGGTTTAGGGTTTAGGGCTTTTCGGGCCTAGAGCAGGGCCTAGAAGGTGCATAGGCTGCACTGTGGCTTCTCCGGTCCCCCTCCTCCAGGAGCAATGCGGGACTTCTTCTACCTTATAGGGTCCCATCTCAGGGTTTAGGGTTTAGGGTTTAGGGTTGAGGGTTTAGGGTTTGGGGTTTAGGGTTATAGGGTATAGGGTCCCATATCAAAGATAAGTCGACAAAAAAACAGCTTCCTGAAAATGATAATGCGACACTCCTCTCAACCCTAAACCCGAAACCCACACCCCAAGCCCCAAGCCTCTAAACCCTAAACCCTAAACCCTAAACCCTAAACCCTAAACCCTAAACCCTAAACCCTAAACCCTAAACCCTAAACCCTAAACCCTAAACCCTAAACCCTAAACCCTAAACCCTAAACCCTAAACCCTGATCTGGGACCCTATAAGGTAGAAGAAGTCCCGCATACTTGCTCAACCCAAGAGGGACCCATTACTCTCAACAATCCCACAGATGAGTCTCTCCGAGATAGGGAAACCCCCCTTATGTACCCCGAACAGCACAACCACTTTGGGAACCCCGCACTACCCTAAACCCTAAACCCTTAAACCCTAAACCCTAAACCCTATACCCTATAACCTTAAACCCGACACCCTAAAAAGTCCCCACCCCACAATGACCTGAGGTCCTAGCATTCCAGCGGTGAGGGAGGGAATCTCGATGCTGTGCCCGTCACCGACATCGTTCATGGAGTTCCTGGAGAGTCATTTTAGGGTTTAGGGATTAGGGTTTAGGGTTTCGGGTTTCGGGTTTAGGGATTTCGGATTTAGGGTCTGGGGTTTATTTTAGGGTTTAGGGTTCCTGGGTGCCCAGATGAACCTTGAATGGGTTTATTGTTCGTATGCGTCAATAGGAGTTATAATAGCGTCGGGTATATGACGGTTTAGGGTTTAGGGTTTAGGGTTTAGGGTTTAGGGTTTAGGGTTTAGGGTTTAGGGTTTAGGGCCCACTTCTAAGGTTCATGTGGTCCCCAGGGTTGAGGGTGGTCAGTCTCTTCTATTTCGAATGTCCGACATGGGATGGCCGTCGTTGGGGCAGAGTTTGGGTGGTTATGTGGTCCCCTAGTAGGAGCCCTTAAATTGGGCCTTATCTGCTATTTGCTTAAGAACCCCAAAAGAAGTAAACAAAACAAAACACTGATCCTTATATTACCCTTCTAAGGAATAATATTGTTTTTTTTTGGGGGGTTCTTAAGCCATTCGTAGTTATATACCCCTCATGTACCCTATCTAACCCAAGAACCCATACATCAGAACCCTGTCAAGAAGGCAAGGGATCAAGGGACCATGTAACTACCCTTAGAGTTTGACAACAACCACCATGAACCATGACTAAACCCTAAACCCTAAACCCTAAACCCTAAACCCTAAACCCTAAACCCTAAACCCTAAACCCTAAACCCTAAACCCTAAGCCCTAAACCCTAAGCCCTAAACCCTAAACCCTAAACCCTAAACCCTAAACCCTAAACCCTAAACCCTGAACCCTAAACCCTAAACCCTAAACCCTAAACCCTAACCCTAAACCCTAAACCCTAAACCCTCAACCCGAAGCGCTGTCATCCTGAAGAGCACCCTTTCCTGCCTCAAACACGACTCAAAAAAAAACAGCCCCGACCAAGGCCCCGGGGGCTTTGAACAACAAAGGGTACCACTGGGCTCAAGGTATCCAAACAAACCCCCAAACCCTCTATTGCAAACCCTAAGCCCTGCATTATGAAAACTAAACCCTTTGTTTTAAAAAAACTATAAACCCATTCATATGTCGCTTTCTTGCATAAACCCTAATCCCTATACTCGGCGCAATCCTAAGACCTGATGCCCTAAACCCTAGACCCTAAACCCTCAAACCCAGGTGGACCCCAAAATCCGAGTTTGAGCTGTCAAGCGGCCCCATCCACTCTTCGCTGAAGAGCCGCGGCTGCCAGTCCTGGGGGTTTACGAGCTAGGGTTTAGGGTTCAGGTTTTGGGGTTTAGGGTTTTGGGTTTGGGGTTCAGGGTTTAGGGTAAGGGCTAAACTAGGGGTACCTTATTGGGGTCCTTCTTACAAGGGAATCCTACTCTTAACCACCCGGCCCCCCCCCCTCTGAAAGAGGACAGGGTGAAGGAGGCAGCGCGTTTCAGCTGATCAGGGTTTAAGTGGGAGCAATAATCTGTTGCACGGCTCAGCAGCTACCTGGCGAAGCTAGGTCACAAGGTCCTAAATCTTGTACTAAATCCTAAAAAACCCTAAACCCTAAACCCCAAACCCTAAACCCTAAACCCTAAACCCGAAACCCTAAACCCTAAACTCTGAGCCATCTTGCAGGGATGGCTTCAAAAGTGGGAGTTTGAAAGTTGGAGCCCTCTGCATCCAAAAAAACCCTCAAGTCACGAACCTGGCTTTCAAGAGCTTTGTCGGAGATTCCACGGAGGCCTTAACTTCAGGACCTGCGCGCCCTAAATGGGGGTTTACGAGAATAAGGGACCCCTACTATAGACCCCCAAATAGTGGGATCCCCTTATAAAGGGACCCCAACACGGTTCCCCTACTACCGTAAACTCCCAAATCCTAAGCCTAGACAACCTAAAACCTAAACCCTAAACCCTAAGCCCTAAACCCTATACCCTAAACCCTCAACCCTACCTTCCGAGTGCCGGAAAGTCTCGCTGTAGAACCGCCAGCACCAAGCCGCTGCCGCAGACTCGTCAAAGCCTCCCGCTTTTGGGGTTTAGGGTTGGGGGGTTTAGGGTTTAGGGTTTAGGGTTTGGGGTTTAGGGTTTAGGGTTAGGGTTTAGGGTTTAGGGTTTAGGGTTTAGGGTTTAGGGTTTAGGGTTTAGGGTTTAGGGTTTAGGGTTTAGGGTTTAGGGTTTAGGGTTTAGGGTTTAGGGTTTAGGGTTTAGGGTTTAGGGTTTAGGGTTTAGGGTTCGCCAGTGAAGTTGGCGCCTAGAGCATTATTCGGAAAGTGTCTTTTGATAACGCGAGAAAAAAGACACTAGGGTGCAACCCTTCACCCAGCTGCCCGTAGATGTCGTGCATCCATTCTCCAAGCTGCCCGTAGATGTCGTGTATCTATTCACCAAGCTGCCCGTAGATGTCGTGTATCCATTCACCAAGCTGCCCGTAGATGTCGTGCATCCATTCACCAAGCTGCCCGTAGATGTCGTGTGGTTTGGTTTGTTTTTTTTTTTTTTTTTTTTTTTTTTTTTTTTTTTTTTTTTTTTTTTTTTTTTTTTTTTTTTTTTTTTTTTTTTTTTTTTTTTCACTTTTTGTTTGGTTGCCCTTTTA